>JABCPV010000774.1:0-11436 GCA_016584345.1 Suillus ampliporus | reverse complement strand
GCAGAGGCCTGAAAGACACAGGTCACAATGAAAATTTGTTAGAAAACGCTGACGACGCACATCATCGAAAAAGCCTGGTGGTCATCAGTGAATTCACTAGTCCTTGAGATTGTAGCCGTGTGAACTATAGAAGAATACAATTCTGCTTCTGCTAAATATAACTATTTATACTGCGAGAAATTTGAGTCGTTGGTACATGGCCATGGATGCTTGCGAATGTAGTCTACAATGAAGAGTTTGTAACAAGATCACGACATTGGACCATCGTGCCCGGCGAGGGATAGTAGAGTATTTACGTTAACCTTGTTGGATATTCTCGTTTTCTGCTATTAGTGTTTTGAGTTACAGGGCTATCAAAGACTTTGTCGTGGAAAGTGGCATTAGCACCATTCATCGAGTCTAAATAAGCATAGGAGTTTACAGCAAGATTGAGAAATTGCATCATCAGTGTAATTGTGTCCCACTCGTTGAGTAGTCTCATTCTCTTTCTGCACTCTCATTTTCCGTTATGAATGCTTTGAACTACCAGGCTATGTACACTCCAACAATTTGAGCTGTCTGTATATAGCCATGGATGCCTGTAAATGTAGACTACAATGAGGGAGTTCATGCAAAATTCATCATGATGCACAATCACAGCTAGTAAAGGATGGTTGGTACTCGTGTACCGGTCTCCTCAAGCTGACATAACAGAAATATATGACAGTCATTATATTTCAATATATAAGGTTGTCCCACGAATGCTCTATGTCAAACCGCATCGTGTCATAGTCTAAGCCAGAGCTGCTGGCCACTGCTCCAATGTTTATACCATGTGTACGAACTTCGCCACCAAGTGGATGGTGAAGTACATACCTGAACTTGACAAGGCCTTTGCAGAAGAAATGTGAAGCCTCGGAGGTCCCACGGGGGCTCGCGCAGTCAGTTCATGCGCCTTATATGGACTAAGATGCTCGTCACAGCAGTGTGTTGCCAAACGGGGGGCTGTTCTCGTGAATTGAAGGTGCTAGTAGGTCGATACAGTTATCAAGGCCGTAAATAGCGAGTGGAGGCCGCTCATTCAAAAAGAAAGGGGGTCGTCCGGGTCAAGCGTGTCCTCATCCCCTCTACCGTCCTCCCCATCACAGTCTTCCTCACTTTCATCTTCTAGTTCCTCTTCGCTAAACTCCTCTTCGCTAAACTCCTGTTCATCCGAGTCACTGCATTCTTCCTGACCCTCGCCATCACTGACTTCTTCATGGCCTGCACCATCAACGATAGCCATGGCATCCGAGTCAGCTGGTGCTCTTGAACCAAGGCAGTCTCGAATGATCCTGCGCAGCGCTACGGGATGTCCAATACCCAAATGAGTGTAGCGCATGAACATATCTCGATCAGCAAATCTGACCCCAAGCTGGAGGGTTAATATCACATAGGAAGTAATATCCAGACGTACATTCCAACATAATGTTCCTCCCAGTCTTCGAGTTCCCCCCCAAGGCACACCCATGATTTCCCGTGGCGAAGTGAGCTTGTACCTTTTCCTGAGGCAAATACAGGAATCAAGTGAGCCCCTCGAAGCACTTGTCCTGGGTCGAGAAACCCAAACGAGTCAGGGTCTGATTCCTCCACAAACGCAACCTTTGGAAGGTGAGCGTGTTTTGTGCCGGATTTATGGTTCTGCAATGGTGCCAACCATCGGACCCAAAGAACCTCGAGGTGCTGTTTCACAGGTCGGCTTCCGTCGTTGAGCCAAGTTTCCATATGGTAGATGCCCAATACGCGGGCATACCAATACGGGTGGCTAGGCGTGGTCTCGCCCAAAATCACCATCACATCAGCATATGTTCGAGAGTTGATGGTGTCATACTCGTGCCTAAGGTCATATGTGGTGTAATATACCTGCATTGTCTGAACTGAGTAGATTGTATTATTAGGAATAATTATGGAGTTGCGTTCTTCGTCTGTGAAGACATGGTCACAATAGCTGATGTCAAGCTTCCGCAGCCTGTAAAGGACATGGTCCTTCAGTTTTGGTATAAAATTCTGTTGACAATCGTAAGAATGATGTAAGGTACATCCTCACTATATATCACTCCTACCATAATGGCCGGATCGCCATCGTGTTCTTGATTTAATTAAAACAGATTGACTGGATTGTTCAAATTAGGCGCAATATGATGGTGTTTTGACAAGGACGCTGAAGGGGGGGCATCAGCGGGCAACTGGCTGTCAGGGGAGGATATGCCTCCAGCTTCTGCCACCCATTGAAGTAGACGCCGCCTGCGCTCGTGCTTGGCTAACTGCGCTGGGGTGTCCAACTTGCTGGTCAGTGGGTAAAATGCCTTAAGTGCTCTGTGCGCAAGTTCTCCCTGGCCAAACACCGCTTCAGATGGATATCGGACTACAATTGAAACGTACCATTTGAGTAGTGAAGGAGTCTACACTCCCAAATAGCTTGATGGTGCTCACATAATCCCCCATCGCATGGAACTTGTAGGCACCCATATTGAATTTCTTTGTCCTCGCACCAATAGATTCTGGAGAGGTAGTATTACCTTCAGAGCTGCTGAGCGAGTCTTCGTTGGCGAGCTGCTCTCTCCTTCGGTAACTCCGTAGTAGTGAAGGCGTTGCAAGTGTCCCGTCGAAACCTCCGCAACTTCTGAGAGAGCTTGTTAAAAGTCTCTTTGAGAAAGGTCACGGTAGACTCAGAATGAAGCCTGAGCTTGGCGAGTGCATGCCACTCTGTGAATCGATAGAGTAGAGTCTGAATAACTGTATCATGATCCGAGGGGAACAGCCCTTCAAAAACCGGAATGGCGCACTAATGATGGAGAACTTGTCAGCCAACCTGATGCGGAAAAAAACAAATAATGTAAAAAACCTGTAACATGTCTTCAAAGTCGCGCGCTGCTAACTTCTTCATCTCCGAGGTATTGTTGGCAAACTTTCGGATTATGCCATTACCAAATGTCGGAACTTCGTGAAATCTACAGTGAGATCGAGAGCGAAACACTAGTTAGCACGGTCACGAGCGTTATGTACCACTCTACGTACCTGCAATCCAGTTCTGCGACCAGCTGACTTCCCGTAGGAAGGGCATAGAGAAGCCTGACAAGGTGTGTGAATAATGCTTTCCACGTGCCCAATTCACATTCATGCATGAGGTCGACAACAAGCATGCGGAAAGGGTCGAGGCTGAGCGGTCCTAGCTTCTTGACAAATTGGTTCTGCAAGTAGCTGGCCTAAGCTAATCACAAAACTGTAAGTAACTGTTTGCGCTTACCACAGTAGGTATCCATGAACCCTCTCCAAGGGCATGTTCAACCTTCAACCCATCTACGGTATTTCCACACTTGTAGACAAAATCGCAGGCTGCGATGACTTTCGTCATAGCATACACTCGGATTTTGGTAAGGCGGCTTTTCATGTCCTTGAGTAGACCAAGGGAACCCAACAAGTTCTTCGGCGTGAGACAGCGAGGACATGGACACAAGCCCATATCCTTAATAGTTGCGATCAAAACCCTGGACATTTATAATAGTAAGTAATCTGACTCAAAGCAAAGAGGGAACATACTTCTCAGGATAATCGGCCGAATATGTGAAGATTCGGGGGAATACCCTTTGAAGCACTCCATCAGCGCATTCCAGGATGATGCCGTGGCGATACGCGTGAAGAAAGTCTTCATCGAGCAAGATTTCCCAGCAGGACTGGAACAGCTCCCTGCGACAGTGGGTATGAAGTGACGCCATGCTGGTCTTTGATATGTGAGACAAGCTGCTCAGTGTATCTTTGACGCTATCAGGAAGCTGACAGATGCAGATGATGTCAATAGCAGTACTAGATAGGCGTCTAGCAATCAAGAGGACTTACTGAAGGGAAAAATCCTACTAGGTGACATGCTCCGGATTGAGGCAATGATCGAACATACTTTGTCAAGTTTCCAAAATATAGGTAAAGCGGCCAAGCCTTTGCTGTTCCGAAGTTCGCCAGATGTGTGGCATCGGAAAAGAACATGAGACCCACTATGACACGCTCCAGCGAACAACCCAGCTCCTTGGGCAGTTTCTGAATATTGTCCTGAGCTTCTAGCCAGGCATCAGAGGTGTAGAGCTCATTGAATGTTCGCTCCTGGTGGTCATCCAAAGGGTCCTTCCATAGCCGTTTGAAAGGCGAGAGATGGAACGCGGACGCTTGGATATCTGCGAATGCCGCACGAATAACTTCAACGAGAGGCCGATAATGGAATCCGGGAATAGTGTATGACTTAGGCCCTTCCTGAATTGATTTCGTTGGAATGTCGATGGTAACGCTAGTCTCGATCCAATCGTCAGGGAAGGTGATTTTCTCCCCACTCTGGTCCCTATCCAATTCTCGCAGGTTCCTCCTCACCGAGAATCCTTCGAGATGCTTAATGTCGAAATCATCTGGCTGAAGAACATCTTTCACAAGGTGCTGGACCTCAGTTTCGGATTTCTGGTGGCTGCCGGAATTCATCCAGGCCATGAGGCGATAAACCGTCATGTTTGAAAAGGGGTAGGGTGGCGGAAGGATCTTCGCCGGGGAATCACTTCCTTGAAAAATCCCTGGACACGTTCTTGCAAGTAACGAGGAAGAAATGGTTCGGTTCGGTTCGAAGGAAGGACGACGGGGGTATAGGCGACAAAGCCCAAACGAGTTGAAAGCAGTCTGCAAAGTGTCTCTCAGAGTTAAAATGACGCGTTGGATTCTGGACTGGGCTGGGAGTGGTGCGGCGTGAACTTCATTGCCGCAATCATTGAAATCCTCGACCAAATGGTCAATATCATTGCCAAGAGGCCCTGGAACACGTCTCCTAGGAAGTGCGGGTTGTCCTGAAGTGGTAAGTAATCAGCAGATATCATATGCACCGGCAGCTGCTACACGATACAAACGTAAGCCACCATGATCAAATTGATTTCCAAAAACAATCCCCTCCAAGTCCATTGCAACATCAATGTCGTTTTGCGAGTTTAAGCAGTTCAAGGGGTGCTGCGACAACTGCAAGTCAGAGGCTCTGACTCTGGGGACATCAGATGTCACAAAAGCCGTAGTACTTGACCTGGGCCGGACAATCGGTCTTGGATATGCCTTCATATGCCCAGGACTTAGTGATAAGATTCTCTATTCATGATTTTTGAGCCAGTGAAGCCAATTCACTGTACATCAACGACTCACTTGCGATGTGCTCATTGACGACTCGGCGTTTTGAGGTGGTACTACCATATTTGCTAAAGTTGCATCCTTCGCTCGCTGTAATCTTTTCTCAGATGCAAGAACGCTGGACCTCCTGTAAAAACTGCAAGATGTGCGATGCCTATTAAGTCCTCGATTGTCTGTTGCCCTCTCCCAAGAGCAACCTCGAGCTCCGCAAGATACCATTGAAAAAAGCAGTAGGACCCAAAGAGCTAAGAACCGCCTGCATGAGTGGGCCGCCAGCTGGCTACCGCCTGGTAAGATTGGTAGCTTCAACTCAGAAGTCATATCTGCATTTCAAATTGGAGTATCAAATCGACTTATTGATAGTACACTACATATGGAAATTGTAGGCAAAACTACGAATCGCGATTCACATTAATATAATAGGAAGAAATTGGATGTACACGTACACATAAGCTCCCTGGAATTTCCCCTCCTCAAAGAACCACTGCTAGCAAACATGTCATTTCCTCCTCCTCCAAGCTCTACCAGACATTTTAGTGTCAACTACGGGGACAAGGGTGGACCTAGTCCCCATATCACTGCCCTTTCCAGTAAACAAACTTGAGCCAGCTTCACCTCCCACCAAGACGACCCGGGGTCGTCTTGTCTCGCCAAACAAACACGCCAAACGTACAAGGTCACTATCGCTTTCTGACACCGTCACAGTGTTTGATGCGTCTGATGACGGTATAAATGAACCTATAACACCCCCCCCCATAATCAATCACCTATCTCGTTATGTGAAGAGGGCAAAAACAAAGTCCAAGCCATATCATCGGCAGGGCCCCAGCACATTCGAGTGTCGCTTCTTTAACAATCAACTATGCCACAATGGCACTATGAATTTGGAAGATGTTCAAATGGTACGAATTCAAAAAAAAATATATATATACCCAAACCTTGATTATTGATACACATTGTATCAGAGTAATGATGTGCTCGAGCATTGCTTGCAACACCTATCTTCTGAGGCGGCAGCTCAAGCTGTTGTCACGATGCATGCTGATGTTGAGTGGAGGCTTCTGTGTGCTTTGACAACAGCTTGGGAAATCCATGCATGTGAACAGCACTTGAAATTTCTCCATATGGTTCTGAGGACGAAGGTGAAACATATGCCAATGCTAGCTCGGAGTCGTTATCCACCTCGATGAAAGAGCTCATAAGATCCTCCAAGAAGGGTATAGAAGATAGCATCGACTTCGGTATTACTGCTTACGACCATGATGTGACATCGTTTGCTGTTGGAGACACGCAACTAGATCGCCTTGAGAGAGCTGCTCGTATGTGTTTTCCTACTCGTGAACGATATCATTACTAACATGATCACTTACAAGTCGCATACTCGGACTCCTCGGACAGTGCGAGCTCAGGGGGACTCCTCAGAAGATAGCAATGCTGGTGATCTAGAATCTCAGGGAATTTCCGCAGCGGATGTAAATCTGTCGGGCTGTACTAGTACTTACAATGTCGATGTGTTTTTTACTTGTAGAATTGGAACAGAGTTTCCTCTGTAACACTTTTGCAAATCGTGCCATGTACAGGTGCTGGGTAATGTAGCCTGCCGGAGTATAATACTTACTAAATCGGTACCACACTCGAAATGGTATCAAAATGCGTCACATAGCAGGGCACCCCAAACCCTAACTAGCGGTAATAATCTGGAGTGCCTTTTTGGGACACCTGTTAAAATGGTAAGTGACTGATGAGAGGAGTCTACAGGGGTCAGAGTTGAAGATCTCAAAGCAGATTAAGAGAGTAAGTCGAGAGTAATAATACAGCGGGGCTAATGCAGTTCAATAGAATCACTGGTCATTATCGGCCAGCACCTAGCCAGTGCCTGGGGGATGGCCTGCCGTGATCGTGGCAAGAGCACAAACAAACACAGTGCGTGTCGACAACTTGGACAAGTTGATGGTTATCTAAGTATGTACTACTACAGCCAATACCACCATTTGAGTACTGAACTAGTACTACTACTCATCTGATAGCCTAAACCTGTCCCAGATCACTAGCCTACTACGATGTCAGACTCTTTGCCCACCAACTCGTCACGGTCGTGGCAGAATCAGTATTATGGTGATGGCGGCTACAATCAGATCGGTGAGTTTTCAAGTTCAACTTCAGCGTATTTCTTGCCTCCAATTTTCCGCACGTCTTAAGTGCACGATCCCCCCCGGATTGAGTCAATTAACCGTGACTCGAACGTTCATCACAATCCCGCCGCTGGTCACCCTTCGGAGTCATACGATAATTTGGGTCAAATCGATTACTATGGTCATCGTGACCACTCAACTCGGAATGATGGCGGCCAAGGCAGCGGCCATTATCTATGGGTCAGTCATGCACGTCACACAACCCGGGGCGTCACGGTCGTTTTGAATACCCTGCTGCAGATAGTAACGATCAGCAGTCAGTGGCTGGTACTAGTAATCGCACTGGTAACTTTCAGAGTCTCGTTCATTTTCGTCGTCTCAAGTTCACAACTGTCTTTACTATTCAGGGTATACTGATTATCGCCTTCAAATCCATATCAACCCCAATGATTTGAATGCTCAAATTGAACGTGGGCGATATGCCATCTCTCAGCTCGAACAGCCACCTGTTGCAAGCGACCAGTACATTGCTGCCAGTAGCAGTCATAGTGGTAGGTTTCCCTCCTTTTCCGTCATCCTTAGCTCACGATGTTCACAGGGTATAGCAATCAGATCGACAATACAATTGATTCAATCGATGCTTCCGAGTCAGTCACTGCCACAGGACGGCCAGGGGTATCATGGCCATCCTCCATATCATGTTGCCGAAGCCCAGCAGGCTCCTAACAGCCACACTGGTCACGCAGGTAAGTTTCGGAGTCTTCGTCCTTCTCCGTCATTTTAAGTCCACAATATTCGCAGGGTATGATAGCCATCCTCAAGTCGACAATATGACTCACTATTCAAATCTCCGACCTGAATGCGGGCACTACTACCCTCAGCTCGAGCAGCAAGAAGTAGTTCAGTCTTTGCCATCAGACAGCCTGGAGCATCATGATCGTTCTCGATTTCCTGCCGCAGATGGTGACCAACCAGTGGCTGGCAGCAGTCACGTCAGTGGGTTTTCATTTCTCATATCAATAAATTCACAATCGTAAAGTCCAGTCTGAATTTCGTCCCTACCCAGAGGCGCAATGGCAAGTAACTGCGGATAGCCGTTATTCGGATCTCAACTTGGAGTCAATGCGGCAACCGCCGTCGTCCAAAGAGCGCCCCCCCTCTGATAAAATCGCCAACAAGTTATATAAGGGTATTAGAAATATCGACTCTAAACTCAAAAAACGTGCTTCGAAACAATCGGTTTACGTCGGTGATGTATTTATCCCCTCAGGACCATCGCCGTCCATGGGACATGTACTATCCCACATGACACCAATATCCTTGACGGGGAAGACAATCGAGGATGTGAAGGTGACTGCCTCGAAGGCCATGATCACGGCCGTATTCCAGGAGACCCTTTTTCCTAGTGCGGATGAGCTCACAAAAATTGCCTTGACAGCAATGGATACGGCTATTGCTGAATACTCGGGTGAGACTCATGCCGGACTCACCCAGTGGAAGTTAAGGTCGGAAGGCAGGCAGCACATCTCGAGGATGAAAGGCGAGCTGAAACAAGTATACGTCGACTTTCAGAATGTTGCTGAGATGTCAATGTTATCAGCTTATGGATTGGCTCTCGATTTATCGAAGAGCAAGCTGGAGATGATGAACTTGCACACTGCTAGCATTCGATACTTGCTATTAAACTTCTATTTCGCGGACGTGCTCGAGGTTAGTTACTCAAAATGATCTTTCACTTATACTGACTAGTATTTTATTACAGCATGGTGCGTCCACGGACAATGAATTGATACTGATCCCATTCGGCCACACGGCTATTCGCAACTCGCTAGAGTACATCGTATCGGTGAAGCAATACTCCCGATATCTACTCCTAGGTCAAAATGGCTGGGAAACCCACCTTAAGCATGCCATCGCCTTCACCGCCACGGTAGGGTATTGGGCATTGGAGAAAAGTCTGGCCGGTTGGTCTGCAACCCTAGAATTTGCGACATCGGCAAGCAAACTTTGGTATGACAGCTTTGTGTCTCGCATGGAAGATCTGCCCGAAGTCCTTAGAATTAGGTTTAATCGCTTGTTAGATGATATGTGTCGTGCACTGATGTAAATAGCGTACTTATACCTACGAAGTACTATGAAATAATGGATTATGGAAATGCTCCGACTTCGAAGATTAGCAGTTTTTTAAACTTATGTCACGTTATGTGCCGTCAGTTTTACCCTTAACTAAAACTGTTAGAGCCTGGCATAGAACTTACCGAATTTTCAGCTGAACAAACCAGTAGTATGCTCGAAGCGGAGTCTGAGCTCGATCCAAACCCCCACCGTGCCTGGCCCTCGCTAGCGCATACAATCATGACGATCGGTGTCTCAGACATCACTTTTCAATATGTTTACCCTGCACCGACTCGGAGTCTACTTAAGAGTTCAGGCTCAGGCTAGTGCTCAGCTCACAACCTCGAAAGTTCCGAAAGATCAACGTGAGCTTCCAAGTCTTACTAGTAGCTACTACTTGGTATGTCTTCCGAGTCCTATACAAACACTCCGAGTCCTGAGTTCCCTTGGGACGAGGATATGATGGTGCACGTCCAACCCCATCGTGCGCCTGGATTTCCTGTATCCGGGAGCGGTGAGGTACGTGCTCACTTGAAGTTTTTGCTGGCAGTGTGCTCACATCACGGTTGGTCGGAAGGATCCCGATGCTGCTCTTCTTGACAAGGTATCAGAAACCCAGGGAGGTCATGCTGTCACAATGAATGTCAAACAAGCATCTCCGACTGGTCCTGCTCCAGCAGTGAAGCGCATCTGCAGGGAGAAAACTGGCACTGAGTGGGAGATGGTCCTTGATGTGGTCAAGTTTGGTGAGGAGCAGCAACTCAGAAGCAAGCAGTAGCAAGTTACCGAGATACATCCTCTTATCCAAAGGCGCTCCGAGTCAGTGTTCTGCCGGTCAGTGAACCAAGGTCACGGTCATTGACCGGATTTCGTGGGAAAGCTGGCGAAGTTTATCGATGTTCATCTGAACACGACTTTGAGGAGTTTCCTGGTCCTACTATAATGAATTATACTCAATGCTAGAATCTTTGATTAGACGTTATCCTTGTGCCGCTTCACATATCATTACTCACATAAACGCATGGTTTTTGTGTGTTCGGTTCAAGGGCACGCTTCAAGGCTTATAACTCGAAGATGGACTCCCCACTTTCAACACGCCAACTCGATGGCGAAGATCAGCAAGAGATCAAAGTCAAACCGAGGATGGTGGTGGGAGCACTTCGTGGAGCACCCAGGTTATACTGTCAAAGACCCAGCTTCGACAGTCAGCGGAAAGGCAAAGGTGATGTGTGCAAGGCTCTATGAGCAACGCATTGCGCATGAGCAGGCAATAGACGAGCAGCAGGTTCATGCAAGCCAGCGAGATGCACCGAGGGATGAAGTGGCATCATCTGATCTCCTCCCTCAGGCTGTCACCGGAATGATTAATAAGGAGTCATTCGCGGACGTCCCTCGGATGAGGGGCATGCAACGGATGTGATAGTGCCAACCCTCAGCAACCTTGAATTCTGGGCTTTGCCGCACGACACATGTCCCTGCAAGCCTTGGACGCAAGACAATAGTTCCACGGTAGCTCCGCCAGTGAATCACCTGCAACTCTAAACCAACCTTCTACTTCTCATGACTTCCCGTGCCGAACAGTCTCATGGCATGAATGACAGTATATGAATCCGTTCAGCACAAAAGCTTTTTGTTTCGCTAAAGTCTCATCCCCGATAACAAATCATTACCTTCACACGCAAGCGCCCACCTTTGCATAAGGTAATTGATCGATAGTGATCTGTCATCTATCAGCATCCATCAAGTCCTCGCTCCCGCTGAGCGCCTGTAGGACCCACACATATCTTTTTAAGGTGTTCTTCACAGTCTGACTGCACATCTTTCCTATCAATCTACCATGCATCACGCATTACTAGTTGATGAAATCATGCTGAACATACTTGCTGCGCTACGGGAAGCAGACAAACCATATAGGCAGCTCAACGCTGTCGCTCGGTCATGCCGTTTCTTATCGCCTCTGGCATTGGACATCTTATGGTCGGAACTACCAGACATAAGGCCCTTACTCCAATATTTGAAACCAAGG
>JABCPV010000773.1:0-11481 GCA_016584345.1 Suillus ampliporus | reverse complement strand
GATGATAATATCTTAATATATGCTCCTAAACATGTTATGAATGCCCTGGAACACTTCCCTATCAAAGGGGCAAAAAATGCGAAAGTATTTTGTACCCTACCCTATTTTGAATGGCCCCTGGAGCAGGAGCAGGCACACAAATAAACAAAAAAGCAGTCTATTATATTATATTACACATATATATACAGGGGGAGCTATTGTGGTGTGGTGGTGAAGCTGCAGTGAGGTGGGGAGGGTGTGGGAATAATTAAAATTGTGGGGGTATACCATATTGGGTGATGTTTTGGGTGTTGTGGGGTAATTCCCACACTGTGTGGCTGAAAAATGCGGAATAAACATACTACCAAATGTGGAAAACATCCCAAACCATATCTGTGGCTGAGGGAGAAACCAGCTGGGACCAGCTGGGTTTGAAAATTGCGAAAATTGTGGCTGTGTAGCTGCCTGCTGGGATCCTCCATTGGATACATCCAGGTGGATAATGGATAACTGTAGTTATAGATGTATCCCAGTTTTAGGCTTATAGCCCATTTAGATGTATTGTACTACCAGTATCAGGTGCATCGTCGTGAGCCTGACTCCGATGCTCTCAACACATTCACCCATTTCTTCTGCGCCGAAGCCCAGGCAAAGGAGCTCGCCACCAGGAAAGAGGCCCATGCATTGACCAAATGTTGAGAGCTGAACGAGAACGCTCCTACTCCCGTTCAAAAACCGTCCCGTCACGTCCTGAATTTGTCCCTTGACAATCATGGTCGTCATTGTTCTTCCCTCCCTCGGGCTGCCCCTGCAATTCAGCAGGACAATGTCCTTGCACCCTTGCCTTCCGCGGTCCAAGTGACCTCCACTGCGATTTCCTCGAATCCCATTACCTCCATCCCTGGTAGCTCGGATGATCAGGGACCTGACGTCCTTGAGATCATATCCGCCGCAGAACAGTCAGACCTTGAGAACTCGTCTCTCCCCCAGAGCATGACAGAAACGGAGCTCTTTGGTAGACTCATCATTTCGGTCTGCTGTTGACTACTGTACTCACCCTGCTCATAGCTGCATTCGGATCCTTAGAAGTGCGCTCCAGCCTCACCCACTAAAAGAAAAACCCACCCGCTCGTCACTGTGATTACAGGTCTCCCAATGGTTGACCTGGAGGGCGTATGTAACGACCGTAAAAGCCAGATGGAGTTAATAGATTGTACTTACTACCAATATTGCACCTGGGTGGCACCATTCATATTACTAATTAGTAATAGTACTTGCGTACCTGTACGTGTTACTAATTCGTAAGGAATATCTATCTACCATGCTACCAGCAATAATACCAGCACTCAGGAGTCACTTGGGTGATTTCTACTGCCCTAGTCGCCTGCTATAACGGGAAGACTCTATCGGGTAAGTCCGAGCTTCTCGTCACTGCCCGGCAAATGCCTTACTGCCTAAAATAGCCTTTGATGCTGTTAATTCCTACCGCTACGCTTATCGTAAGCTTCTGCTCATCGTCCACCACGATGAGCTCATTCCTTCCCTTCTCCTACCCTTATTTTTCATCCGTTTTTTGGCAGAACTCGCGCAGTGCATAGCCACTGGCCTTCTGAACGTTTTCACTATGCCTCTCACGCTGTTGGACCCATGGTCATCGTGCTGCTCAGCCCCAACAGTGAGCTCACTCTCCAGCCTCTCCAGCCTTCATTTGCTGTTCGATCTTTGCCGGACCTTTTGTATCATGTTGGGAATAGCCTGTTGAGTACATCCGCTGTCTCCACCACAATTTTGGACCCATCATTGACGTGCTGCTCAGCCCCAACAGTGAGCTCACTTGCCAGCCTCTCCAGCCCTCGTTTGCTGTCCAATCTTTGGCGGGCCTTTTGTATCATGTGGGCAATAGCCTGTTGAGCACATCCTCTGTCTCCGCCACGTTGTTGGACCCGTCATTGACGTGCTGCTCAGCCTCAACAGTGAGCTCCTTCTCTATCCTCTGCCGCCCCTCGTTTCTCATCCGTTTTTGACGTGTCTTTTGCATTCGAGTAGTATATATGTAAAGAAATATATCACAAATGCTATTTACTCAGCCCCACCTAATATGCCACTTGAACCCCCCTACTCCATATCAACTGAACCTTCAAGACTGTTTCATGTTGCTTCCATCCTGCTTGTTGTGGTTGTCTTCCTCGCCGTCTTCGAGGTCGCTGTCACTGATTATTTGAGCGCTCTTAGCGCTGTCAGCTTTATGTTGTCGTGCAGCTTTACGGGGTTTGTAGACTTGTTCACCACTCGCTTGGCGCTTGTGGTTGTTGCTGATGCGTTCTGATACCTCATCATCACTCAATGCAACCCAGGAGCACGTGCCTGTGACCAGTGCATCTAGCAAATTGATTAGGTGTTCTCGGCGACCAATTTTCCCAGGGTTGCAGACACTCTTCTCATAAGTCCACCCGTCGATTGCAACGGCGTAGACTTCGACAATCCTCTTCTCATAGTTCTCGTAATTCATTGGGATCTTCTTTGAAGCCAACTCGTTCTCTGCAAAATATTGTCTGCGCAACATGTCAGCCCATATCACAGTACAATGCCTCAGTAAGATCACACCTAAGCCATCTTGAATGTTTTGTCTGCACAAACTGACGAGTTTCGACAATGGAAGCCACTGTGTTGTGGACATCGAACGACTCTGCACCTGTAATGCACACCTCATCAGCATGTCACCTCCGAAACATCCGAAATTGTTCCCGCACCGAAATTCCCGACAACCCACGACTCAAACTTGAGTGCCAGGAGTTTCGGTTCAAAATGCAGCACATCCTTAATGAAGGACTTAGCCTTGGTGGTGAGGAATAGTTTAGCTTCATGGTAATGCTCTAAATCTCCTGCGAACAGAAATATAAAAGCCTTCCATTGAGGTACGCGCATTGATGGCAGTCCACTATGTGACAATGAGCTAAGGGATTCCATGGTAAGTGGTAGACAGACCTCTTTTTCCATGGCGTTAAGGGTCAAGTTGATGTCTTTCAGAAGAGCTTTTGGATTCGATCGCACAATGTTTACCCGCATTGTGCGCAGGTCATCAATACCAAGCCGTAATTTTTTTTTCTCAGTTTCTGACAGATGTGTGTAAGTCCGTTGAAGTTCAGTGTGATGTGCAGAAATGAACGCCGGGAGCCTGTAACATTGCCCAGGTCCACGAGCTACAAAATTTAAGTATCTAATGAATACTTGTGTGAACTGCGGTACGGTACGTACTCTCATTGGCTTCATTGAGCTTCCCCCTCACAAAAGCATTCCAGGCACTTGCCTTTCGACATTGTCGAGTCAATCGGCTGCCATTCAATTCAGCACGGGTCCATTTCAAAGACCTGTCAATGGAGGTGGGTACATCAGATCACCTTCATCTTGTAAAATATATAGACTTACCTCCCGTGGTCTTGAGCTATAGAACGTGCTTCCTCCTGGTATGAATCCCATGCTGTGTTTATGGCATCCATAAGCTTCATATATTTTTGACGATGTTCTGCTTTCTGCTCGGTGGTGAGCTTCGCGCACGCACATTTCTGAGCGGAGAGCATGGTGATAGAAAAAAAAGCTAATGGGGGGGGGGGGGGGGACTAGGGACGAATATTTAGGCAATTAAATATTTTAGCTGAAGTGGTGGTTTTCTGATGAGGACTACTTACCACATGGTGATCACACTCAGGCTAGAACATTAACTCAAAAAAAAAATGTACATGTTAATTTGTTGAAATGCAATGATTTCAGCTCATTCTACTGAGTCCCTGCTGCCCTCAGGAGTTCCTGAAAGAATGTGCTAGGGTCATAATCTAGGTCAATCTACTGAGTCCCACTGCCCTCGGAGTTTCTGATGCTAGACTCATATGCAGGAGGTGGACTATTGGTTAGACTCGGAGGGTGTGGAATTATTATGACATGGGTATGAGGTCGGTTACAAGCCCGACAACTCAGGGTCACTGGAGGCTGAGCATTAGACCCATGAGGTGCTAGCGACAGTCTGTCTTCGGCTTCCTGCAAACATGCTATGTAAGTTCATGTGTCCAATCATCATTATTATAAGGTCCAAAAAAGATTCCTCACCTCGGGTGATAACGACGAATCAGTGTCAGTGTCAGACTCTACCAGAACTATTGGAGACCTCGTTGTTACTGATGGTAGTGGTGTTGGCTGAATACGCAAAGGAGGGGGCGCCATCAGAATGTTAGGTGTTGATGTAGACACCTCTGAGTCAGATGCTACGTCAAAATGAACATGCCGGGACTGACGGCCTGCCTGCATAGTTTGGCGGCGTGGTGTGGAATGTTGTTGGTTACCAGTCCATCGAGATGAACCAAGTGCTTCAGGTGGATTGAGAGGGTTGGGCCATTGAGAGAGCTGAGAAGGTTGGCGATGGGGTCGCGGTGCACGATGAGTTTGGTTGGGAGTTGTAGTAGGTGCAGACTGTGTCCAGTTGGGAGTCGTAGGTGCAGACTGTGTCCGGTTGATGGTAGGTACTGAGCAAGGGAGCCTGCTGGCTTGTGCTCGAGCGCAATGGATGTGCGGGTAGTTCAAATGCTACTGACGCCCTGGCTGCCCTGCTGAAACATGTTGTTTTCCTCTAAAACACCATGTCAATGTTAGAGCTGTAAAGCCATATGAAAAATAAAACTTACCAACGATCCAGCCACCTCCTGCGTTAGAGGACGAGACTTTACTAGGTGCGTTCTTCCAGTCCATGTTGAATGATTTCTTGCATGCGGGGACTACAATCTGCTCTGAGAAGATATCCTTGATGAGATCGAAAGTGTTGTTGATCTGATCATCTGTGAGCTTGCAGGAATCACCCTCACTTAGATTCTTCGACCTTGTTAAGTTCAGAGCGATGATGGGGGGTTGGCGAAATGTTCCTGTGTTGCGCTGCCAGCCAGCCAGCCAGCCAGATGTGTGCTTCGATGTTGAGGGTGAACGTCAACTAGATAGTGCCAAGGTTAAAATTGAAGAAACGAGTTTGAAAATCAAACAATCATATCCACAAAACTTACAGCATCAGTTCCATCGCGTGCAAGATCCAGCCAATGAAGACTTGATAGCGCAGAGGCACTCATCAGAGTGAGGTTCCTTGAACAATTGAGAACTTGAATGTCGAAGGCATCCATCATGATTTGAAGAGTAAGTTGTATGAGTCTAAGTTAATTTAAAGTCACGCGAGGACAGGGAAAGTGTTAGTATGAGTTTGGTGCATCACTGAGTTTGCACTGAGTACTGAGTACTGATCAGTGATAAAGTTGAACTTCTGTATTATGTTGGCCACTACACACCTGTGCTATCATTGTTGGCTACACACCATACATATAAACCTGAACCACTAACAATAGTCCTACCTGTCTCGCTGACACTAGTAACACATTCACATTTATCGCGGCTTGAGTACTATCTCGCTGACACTAGTAACACATTTACGTTCATCGCGGCTTGAGTACAATGAGCTCTTGGATTGGACTAACACATTCACTTTTATCGCTGCTTGAGTACAATAGAATTGTCCACAGTATACTAAATCATACAGGCTTGCAAACAGTCAGCTTCGTCACAAAGTGCATCATCCTCGTCAACCTCAATACTCCTAGTACCCCTTAAATCTTCCATCATCTCATTTGCATCCCCACCTCTATCATTGTCGATACCTCTCGTCTCCACGCCCCTTGATCCAGAGTAACCGGAGAGCTCAGAAATAGCATGAATTCTTCTGCGATGCACATCATTCACTCATCTGCGCTCCTCATACATGCAAGAGATCTCGTGTGAGAGTGTTGGATCTGATTCGACCAATGATTCGATTGTTGCTTTCAAGTGGGCATCTTCGTGATCTACCCAAGCAGATAGTCACGTGACTTCGACATTGAGATGTCGAACTTCTTCATGAGCATGTTGAATCTTGAAGAAATTGTTCGCAACCTCGCGATTTCCTTTGGACGCCCACAGCTTCTCAAGTATACGATGACGTGAGTGCTTGAGAAGGTCAAACTCGCCTAGCCAAGCATATGATGCAATTTCACTGAATTCTAAGACTTCTCGCGGCAGCGTTTGAACAACAGCAAGCTGATTGTATTTTTCAAGGGCTGTTCGGATGGCTGCTGACCGGCGACTGATAGCATTTGAGATGTGTTGACGGAGTTTGTAACCTTCATGTCTTTGTTAGAATAGTGTCAAGTAAATGGAAATTACACACCTGTGCCGGCAATGTTCGCTTTGGCCAACTCAAAGAGCCTCTGGATGACGAGGCCCTGCAACTGCTCAACGGAACGAATAAATCGCTGGTTGGTAAGATATGCTAAACCCTCCTGATATTTAGCGTCCTGTGGTTGCCATCTTGCCATAATTCCCATGTGGCGCTTGATATCATCGACAACATTCATTTCAAGAACCAACTTGCGATGAGCTGCATGGCGTTCAGCTTCTCGAGCTCTCGCAAAGACTTGTTGGTTTCTTTGGAGACCATGGGAAGGGGTGAAATCTGCGGGAGTATAAGTCAGAAATTGTACCGTCATAACACTACCATATGCAGCTCTGAAATAACACAGGCATCAGTACAATTTGAAATTTTACCGATGTGACTTACTCGGCTTTGGTGAGTGATTGTAATGCGTCCACATAAGTCATAGCATCAATGTCCTCCTCCGTTTCCTCTGTCAGGCTCTCCAGAAATTCTAGCTCTTCCATATTCCAGCGCTCAAAGTCTCCATCCGAAATCTTCAGCACTAACTTTAATTCCTTGACCGCAGGGCTTAGGTCATCAATGATCGCGAGGGCTTGCTGGTAGTTGTTATACAAGAATTTACCTAGAATTGGGTCAAACACTAATTCAAGAGCGCCAACGACTTAATAAAAACCATACTTAGCTCCAGGTACCTATCGGAATCCCATTGCTGAAAATGAAGGTCAATGAATTGAAGCCAGTGAAAGTAAGATGCGTGGCGGATAACAGGAGCTACAGCATTTGATCCAGAGAATATGTGCTCGCACGTTTCAAGGTCTTCAAGACCAAGTCCATGTTGATATAGAGGATGGAATTGAAGTTGACACCGGTGGTTGTGGGCGTGTCCGTGAAATGAATTGACGATGAAGCGATGATGGTTGGAGTGTGCCTTGGTGGAGATAGAGCTGGCATCAACAGTCTTCTGATAGGAACATCCAATGTCATATCCCATTACTCCATTCGGACCGTAAACATCGAGAACTTTATTTGTTGTTGCGAGAGCATATTTGGCACTATAAAGTTAAATCAGATTATGAAAGAGGGCTAGAACTTCAAAGACTCACAGTTCCCCGCTTCGCCGCATCTCAGCCAAGGTCTGGATCATGCCATGTCAACAAGCACTTATGAAAATACCTGTTTGCTCAAAAACTTTGACAGTGTTGTCAGAAATCGTGTTTGCGGTCTTCCAATTGTCGGTGCAAGCAGACTCTGAAACACCAGCTGGAGTGGTGCCTCCTGCTGTGTCAGTAATGGCTGTGCCATGTGTTCCTGGCTGCAGTCGCACATCATCCTTGAATGTGTCAACTTTGTCAGGAGAAATCAAATAGGATGTTTTGAAGACACGTTCATCAGTGTGTCCGGAGCCATCGACCCGTTTTAATGAGCTATTGCCATCCATGCTGTCCATCCTCGCAGGGATCAATGCTGGCTCGTTCTCTTGCTGTAGCATGGTTCAGTTTCTGTACATCATATAATAATAAATGTACCTTGTAATCACACGCAGGGCACGAGTGAAGCATGCGCCAATGAGGACCATCACGTTTTAATGCAATGTTGGCTAATTCTTGAATGCGCCTCAATATATCAAGATATGCATCAAAAGCAATTGCAAATTGATCCTGCAGCGCTTGAAAATATGAGCGCTAGAATGTAATATTAGAAATACACTTAGGTATACATTAAAAAAAATGTACGTTGTGAAGGGCACATAGTACTTTGACCATGGCCTGTACACTGAAGGATGGTTTGCGCTGGCGGATCTGATGATATAACTCGAGGCATTGAAGGGACACAGCGATCTTAGGCTGAATGGGAGAACAGCCGAGGAGTCCGACGTTGATGAGTGACACATTGGCCAGCTCGTCAGCAGCTTGTGGAACTGACATCAAAGGTGTGGACACTGCAATTTATAAGTCTAGCACTATAATCATACAGTGGCTCAAAAAACTGTCCGCATGTTTGCACTATTTTCACTATTTACATTATTGTGTATGAATGAACAGGTATATCCAGGACATGCCAGTGGGGTATTTTGTAGTACCCCTTCAGGGCAATATTTCGAGCCCTTACCCGTGGGAATCCATTGTAATATGGTGGAGCTATGAGCATTACAAAATGATGACTCATGCGGACAGTTTTTTGACCCAAATATTTTACACAGATAATCAAGTGTTCTGGTATTTTGTGTGACCTCCCTTGGCTTTAATCACTCCTTCTATCTTTCTAGGCATACTTTCAATCAATTTCTGACAGTCCTCTGCTGTAATATTTCCCTACTCCACTGTGACTCTCTCGCATAACTCCCATACCCCTTTAGGAGGGTGGTCATAGGCTAAAAGCCTCTTCTTGAGTACTCCTGATAGATGTTCAATGATATTAATATTAGGGGATTGTGCTGGCCAGTCAAGGAGATGAATATTGTGCTCTTCAAACCATTCTCTGACTCTCCTGGATGTATGCTTGGGATCATTATCCTATTGAAAAATGATATCTTCTTCATTAATTTCTAATTCTGTCATGCTAGGCAGCAAGTGGTGGTTGAGAATGCCCACATACTGGTCAGCATTCATCCTCCCCTCAACTTCTGCAAGAATTACCACACCATTCTGCTCCATACAGCCCCATACAATTAGAGAACCTCCAAAATTGAGAGTTTCATTAATCTCTCTGTCTGTGAGAGGCCCCCCCTTCTTTTTCCATACATATACCTTCCCATCTGACCCAATTCTATTGATTTTAGTCTCATCTGACCATCTGACCAACTTCCAGTCCTCTACAGTCTAGTGTTGATGGGCTAGGTCAAACACTAGTCTTCTCTTCCTGTAAGTGATGGAAAGAAGAGGCTTTTCTTTTTTGTTACAGCCCTAAGATTGGCTTCCTTAATGACATTTCTTACTGTTTGTGAAGAAACTGGAGTAGTGATGATGGAATTGATATGATAAGTGACTTGGACAGCATTATTAGCCTTTTCTGTGGTGATATGTTGGATAATGACCCTCGTATCAGTAGAGGTGAGTTTGGATGGACAACCTCCACTGAAGTTTTGCTTGTCTAGGTGACATTCTTTGATGAGCTTAGCTACATTAGACTTGCATACACCAGTTATAGAGGCTATTTAATGAGTGGAGAGGCCAGCAATAGACAGAGACAGGATATTATCACTTTGAGCAGGGGAGATGACTTTCATAGTGATTATGACTATGATATATGGGACACCCTTTATTATATAATTAGAAATAGGTGTAATAATGTCATAATGACACCACTTCATAATTTATTTAATAGTGACATGGATTTATGGTGTCATAACTCATAATTTATAGAATTTAAATCTAGGGTCAAAAAACTGTCCGCATGAGTCATCATTTTGTAATGCTCATAGCTCCACCATATTACAATGGATTCCCACGGGTAAGGGCTCAAAATCTTTCCCTGAAGGGGTACTACAAAATACCCCACTGGCATGTTCTAGATATACCTGTTCATTCATACACAATAATGTAAATAGTGAAAATAGTGCAAACATGCGGACAGTTTTTTGAGCCACTGTACATGTAAAATCGTACCTAGAATATCAACTGTGCTGACGTGAAACATGAACATTCCAGCTTCAACATTGGGTATGGGTATGGCTTCGCGATGCTTCCAGCACAAGTAGCCTGTGACGAGCGCTGGCATTTGCAACGTCCATGTGCTGTGACATTGCCGGTTATGCTGAAGTCGACTGCGTGGTGGTCGGCGGCGGCAATGTCTACCTTGAAAACTGCACGAACCGTTACATATAAAAACCCCCCAAAAAAAGGAAACTTACCAATATACGACACGAGCTCGTGCAGCATCAACTGCTGAGCCCTCGTATCCACCATTGCCTTCTGATGCTCTCTTGTCTTCTTCCTCCTGTGGCCCATCCTCCTCGTCTACGTAGTCTTCTTCTTGATCCATATTAAAGTCCATGTCAGCGTAGTCCGGGTACTGGGTGTCAGTGCTTGCATTGTTCATGGTGCCCGCCTCGAGCGCTGCCTCAACAAGGAGCTGTCTTGCAGTAGGATTGTCAGCTGTTTATCGGTCAGGGAAATAAAATGGTAAAAGAGTAGAAGAAACCTACCTAGCTGACTCCAGACTGCTCCCTCTCAAATGCAATGCGATCAGCTCGCAACTTTGTAAGGTTGGAGCGCAGAGTCCTGAGATTACCACTGGATTGCACGACGGCCTCCTTGACTTTGCTGACGGTTAGAGAGGTTAGAACACTTGCGACCCATGTTGAAGCTTGAGCGTGGGAGCAAGTATACCAGTGAAGGCGCTGATAAGCAAACAAAAACCTGGAGGACCTCTGGCACACCCTATCAGTATAATACTATAGAACATTGTACATACCTTGCTATAGCAATGAAACAACGTGGCAGAGACAGCAGATGTGCTCAACAGGCTATTGCCCACATGATACAAAAGGCCTGCCAAAGATTGGACAGCAAATGAGGGCTGGAGAGGCTGGCAAGTGAGCTCACTGTTGGGGCTGAGCAGCACGTCAATGATGGGTCCAAAATTGTGGTGGAGACAGCGGATGTATTCAACAGGCTATTCCCAACAATGATACAAAAGGGTCCGGCAAAGATCAGACAGCAAATGAAGGCTGGAAGAGGCTGGAGAGTGAGCTCACTGTTGGGGCTGAGCAGCACGATGACCATGGGTCCAACAGTGTGAGAGGCATAGTGAAAAACATTCAGAAGGCCAGTGGCTATGCACTGCATGAGTTCCGCCAAAAAACGGATGAAAAATAAGGGTAGGAGAAGGGAAGGAATGAGCTCATCGTGGTGGACGATGAGCAGAAGCTTACGATAAGCGTAGCGGTAGGAATTGACAGCATCAAAGGCTATTTTAGGCAGTAAGGCATTTGCCGGGCAGTGACGAGAAGCTCGGACTTACCCGATAGAGTCTTCCCCGTTATAAGCAGCGCGACTAGGGCAGTAGAAATCACCCAAGTGACTCCTGAGGTGCTGGTATTATTGCTGGTAGCATGGTAGATAGATATTCCTTACGAATTAGTAACACGTACAGGTACACAGTACTATTACTAATTAGTAATATGAATGGTGCCACCCAGGTGTGATGTCTCAAGCTGAGTCAACTATGTCCCGTTTGTGAATCAAACTCCGCTCGAATCTGGCTGGGCGGCTGGCACCACCCCCAGACTGGACCTAGAGTTTCCATTTCCCGGACGTCCTCAACATCAACCACCATCAATTCAT
>JABCPV010000772.1:0-11504 GCA_016584345.1 Suillus ampliporus | reverse complement strand
TATGATTTTGCACTAGGCTTTGCGCATCGTGCGACCAAGGACATAATTTGGAAGAACTACCTCATTCCTGCAGGCGCGACTGTCATTGGTAACCATTGGTTAGTAGGCAATTCTTGTGTTCTCACCTGTTTTATAACACTCGTCTTTCAGGGCTATCGCAAATGATCCTGAGGTCTTTCCAGAACCGCACAAATTTAATCCTCAACGTTGGATTGACGAGACAGGTCGGGTGCGTGATGGTCTCAGGTCCTTCGCTTTTGGCTTCGGCCGCCGGTGAGTTGTACCGCTCATCTCCAGACCGTTTTCACGACTCACCTGAAAACGTCAGAGTGTGTCCCGGTCAATATGTCGCACAGCGGTCTGTCTTCATCAACACGGCTGTTATTCTCTGGGCTTTCCGTCTGTCGGAGAACCCTGCAGCGAAGATCGACTCGTTTGCTTTCTCGGACACTACGAATATACAGGCTGCTCCATTCGAGATACGTTTGGAGAAGAGGATGGATGAGAGCGTAATCCGGGAACTGTGTGCACCTGGGGAATAAAGGTCATTTATTTAGGACCGTGAATGTTCAGTCATACATGTGTACCTTTTTTCTGGAATCTTTGTGTATTGCCCGGGTTGGGGCAGCGCCCTATGCATTTAGGCAAAACCTACAATGCTCTGTACAGTACTGTATATGCTATCCAGTCCGTTTGTGCAGTTTGTAATCATTGGTCCAAGCGGCCTGCTTCCTCATCCGATGCTACATGATACATTGATGCGCCTCACATGTGAATCATCGGGATTCGGGACGCGAGCGTTAAAACTTAATAGTAATACGGCGCAAGCAACGTGAAATGAGAGGAGGCCGTATATAGACGCATTTAAGGGTACCGACGGGAGGTCGAGGAAGCGCATTCATATCGACGACCGCGGGGGTGGTAGGGTACGACAGTAGAGATACGCGAATTTGGTGTGACGGTCGTTGACGAACCTATTTTGTCACCGAAGGTATATAGAAAACATATCCGAATTTGGGCTATCTGGTCAGCGTTACACCAAAATTTGCCTTACGAAGCTCCCCGAAATAGTCTGAAGGCTACGTATCTCTACGGTAAGTGCCTAATTGCAGGTAAGCGCATTCCATGCCCATGAGACTTGTTTATCGGCCAAAGACCTTCACGGCTTGGAGTAAGTAGGAAGGACCAATTGGGTCTTGCTTTATTAAACTATGCTATACGCGAAGTGTGATTTCAATAATACAGGGTTCATGCACGAGAATACGGTTTCATGACTGCAAATCTCCATGGACAGGTCATAGTGGACATCACAACGTAAGGTAAACAATGTTCCGGGAAACTGTCACAACAGACCTAATTGAGAGTAAGAATTTGCATGCGCTCCTCTCGTGTGGCATACAACAGCAAATACGGGAATCCTTCAGTTTTTCGCTTAGCAGCTGCTTCGCGAATTTGTTGAGCATACGCCATGTGAACAGTAGGCATGGACGCTGCGATACCCTTCCAAGCCTCTTCATCGGTGATCCAGGAGGCATTCTTCGACAGAGTATCAAAGACCGCATTTGGAACGTCAACAGCAAGCGTCGGCAACCCATTTTGCATCGCCATTTTGAGATGCTCAGCCTTTTCGTACGCTAACCATGCGTCAGTAAATTTGAAATCGAGCACCTGTCATTGGCCTCACCTCGATCGAGAAGGATTTGTTTGACATGTTTTCTCTGCTTCTTTGTATCGACGGGTAGAAGGAGCTGTACTTCAGAAGCAGATGCGTCCTTGGATAGCACAGGAACAGGAAGAGCGTCAGGGTAGGCAGAGGAGCCTGAGGTAGCCAAGTCTATGCGTTTTTGCTCGGCGATCTGGTGTTGAAGCCACCCGACAAGATCTTGGCGTGAAACTGCCCTTCGATCAGCCCCGAAGGAGTAAGAGTTCAGAAAATCCATACCTTCATACTCTGTGCCCTTCAAGATGCTTTTCACCTTGAAAGCGGCCTGCTCTCGACGCGTTGTGCGGGGTCGAGGATAAATGGCGAATCTGATACCAGACATCAGTGTAAATTATTTCGGTGATTCCAGTTTGAACGTACAATATGCCTTCGCGTGCGCACAGGTCGACGTGACTCTCATGTTCGAATTCCATGAGGTTAGCATCATACATGATGTCGGCGCTGATGTTGTTTTGCCACAGCAAAGAAGCGACTTCCAGACGGTCTTGCAAGTAGCCTGTTTGATATGAAAGGATGTATACATCGCATCTCCGAGGGCTCCAGAAACCGAACGACCGCTGCTCCTTAACGAGGGCTTTGACGGAAGTGCTCTGGAAAGCCGCTAAGACAACTGTGATCTTCTCAAGAGCGATTTGCACGGCGAATGCGCAAATAGGATCGAACCTAGGTTTCGGATTGGAATACTGGGCGATGAGATTGTCGTATCTATCATGAATGTCAAGCAAAGTCAAATTCAACCGTGAATGACATACCGTCCAGCTGCAGCGAGAACGTCTAGCCGTCTAGTTCGTCTGACCACTTCGATACGCACTCCTTCCTTGAAATGCATGTGATGAGCGCCCCACATCAAGGGATGGAAGAAGACAGGGGAGGAGAAGCCTGCAGATGTGGCAAACTGGATCGTTTCCTTGATTTCCTCCACAGCAGGCTTCATGACTGTGACAAGGGTGGGCGAAACCTTCTCAAGTTTGGATAGGAGAGCGTCGATGTCCTCGTCTATTCCTGCGATGAGCTCATGCGCATAGAAGCCTATATTTAGGATCACCTATTTCAGCAAGGGCTTCTAATTCATCCGTCGTACTCCTCAAGAGCCCTTTCTTCAACAGAGATGCTCGCTTTTGTGAAGCAGTAGACTTTGACTGATTGATGATGTCTATCACAGAAGAACGGAGCTCCTCAGGAATACGGTTCAAAGCAAGATCCGCGACTAGTTCCATGTTAGTGAAAGTCAAGGAAACACGAAAGACTTCATACTCTTGGAATGGGAGATATGGATCTCGTAGTTCTGAGCAAGGTTTGGGAAGCTGTTCAAGCAATTGCTGAGAAGCATGAGGAACTCGGCACCAGCCGCTATGAGTCCATGCTTGGTGTCGGGAGTGATGACGTCAAGAACCGCAGCTTTTGCAGCCTTTGGATGTCCTGGGGCGGCGCTGTAGATGGAAAAGAAATCAGTACAGGGTCATTTCAAAGAAGCTTAGAGGGTCTCACTTCGGTCGATAGATATTCGTGATGTGGAATCGTTGATTCTTCGCAGGCCGCCTCGTCCAGCTAACCGAGCGAAAGGAACTAACGCGTTGTTTGGCAAGCAGACCAATTCACCGTGACGATCAATGAAAGTAGCATGGTTCTGGCTCTCCTCGGGATTGGTCGACGGTAATAAAAGCGGAGGTTCCATGTCGACTGCGCCGTGAAGTCGAAATATGCTGCGATTCGGTCCTCAACGATATCGTTCAGATATGCATGCTCAGGATTTCAGCCTCGAGGTCGTACAAATAGCTTCGAGCCTGGTTTACAGGCTGGTTGAATATGGCAGACAACACGCCTTGATGGTATGGAGAGTCCGGTTTAGCTGCCGTTTGCGCATTAGCATCATCAATATTCGTGCAGATATGTACACACCCATCATCCGCAGAGCTCCTTTGAAATATTCATCCTCTACTCTGGGAGGGAGAAGGGGCTTTGGGAGAGTCCAAGGCGTTTGGACGCTGCACAGGGTCATGGCGAAGGAGCGAAGCATAACTGCAATAGATCAACACGTAAAATGGTGTCAATAAAACTGAACCAACTTTGTTTCTGGCTAGAACGGTGAGTATCCCAATCTCGAGGGAAGTATACCTCGGGCTTCCTTAGGTCTCGAGCACAGCCTATACGCTCCGATCCCGTGGAAAAAGAATAGTTCATCTCGAAGAAGACAATCTACGAAAAATGAGACCATGCTCCGGCGGATTCTCAAAGCCCACTCACCCCCAAACTATACATATCGGCTTTGTTGTGATTGCGGGTCCTCGTTTCCTGGACTGGACTTCAGGAGCTATGATACAACTTATGTTCCAACCTCTGTTGAGCCGTCAGCGACAATCTTTGCTTGACGGATTGCGACAAACGAGCGTTAGTTCAGAGTCTGAATGGACGACAGACGGGTGAATAGATCTGAGGAGGTCAACAGCAGCTAAACTCGACGTGGCCAAACCAAAGTCTCCGAACTGGTCATGGCGTCAAATGCAGCACTTGAGAGTACATTAAAGGGACTATACCTTTGCAATCTCCTTTCCATCTGAGCGAAGGGTAAGGGTATCAGAACAGAGATGTGAGAGTAGCACGTACCAATGAAGATATTCGTGAGCTTGATATCTCGGTGAAGCTGGCGTGACGTGAGAACAGATAGTAAGTCAAGTGAGACTTAACTTACAATACCATGCTACCATGTGCACTAAGGCATCGAGGATTGTAAAACAGCCGCCAAGCTTCTTCTTCTGACACACCCTCTGCCACTCGCTGTATGGCCATTCAGTTAATTCATGTAAGATATGTGTACGGGATGTCACACCTCTTTCAGCGTCTGCCGCTCAACAAATTCCTGAGTGAAAGAATGCATTCAGCGATGACGCTCAAGGTCTATGGATCTTACCATCTGTATGTACAACGTTCGGGGCTGGATAGCATCCTTCGGAGTATCCACTTCGTCGCTGGTGTACTCCGAGGAAAAGAGATTGCCGAATTCCCCATCGCTGTCATCGTCTTCTTCGTCCTCTTCGTGGTTATCATCCTTGATCTCGGAGCGGGTGAAATGAATGCTCGGAAAAGACGTCTTGTTCGACCCATAATCATCCAAGTCTTCCATCTTAACCTTGAATGGGTCGGACTTCTCGCGCTCATACGATTGGGGCACGGATGTCATGCCACCTTCAGTGCCAGAATCGGATCCAGTGTCAGAGTTCGAGGACAATATACTCGAATTCGACTCGTTGAATTCAACCCACGTCGTGTAATACCGGACGATGAATCGATGCGAGAGCCGACTTAGAGCGTTCACTTCGCGGAACAGTTTGTTGTCGTCCTTATCTGATCGTAAGCGAATCTTTTTGACTATGCGCCGGCGCGAGTTCGATTAGACATTCGTCTCTCGAATTTCAAACTACATACCTGCATAGATGCGATTATCAATCTTGTTTCGAGCCTTGACCACAGAACCAAAGGCACCCCTGCCCTGAACGCCAGCGTAAGCGAGAGAACAGTTAGATAGTATGGATTAGGATACCAAGAGTTCGAGTTCCTCCCAATCCTCCTTCCAACGACTGGCTGGGGCAACACGCTGAGGAACTCGGAAGTAGTCTTTCTCTGGAGAGCCAAAGTACCCGTTAGGTTTCGGAGTCCTGAGATCTGGAGAAAGAGGTAAGGATGAAAGATATGGAAATCACTGTCAGCATTACCGGCGCTAACGAATGGGATTGCAGCGGGGCTTCCAATTCGTCTTGGAGATTGCAGAGGCACCGCCGATGCCAGTTCCGCTAAAAGGCTCAAGCAGGATGCTTTCTTCGCATGCACCAACATATTCAGTGCACATGTTTGGAGAGTAGGAGAAAGAGCCGCTGAAGCGCAGCGTAAGCTCCAATACAAAACGTGACAGAATATGAATTACCGGCTTGTACAGCCTCCTTCGGTTCACTGAACTGCCTCATGACGTCTCTTCCATTGACCATTTGCATGAAAATCACTCCAACGCTGTGTATATCGCGCCCCCGAGTGTATGATAGAACAGACTCAAGAACGTCTTTGGACAACCTGCAATGGCCGTTAACATGATGAAGAGCCCTGATGTACCATGCTCGCATCACTCACCAAGGGGTAGGGCGTATATATTCCTCCTCGTTCACGTTTGATATGCCGTTTCCAAACGGATTAGACTTATGATAGTCCTTCAAGCGTGCGTGATAACCGACTTTTCCTATCCTGACCATCTTGGAGTGGGTTCTATTCTCTCTCGTAGCAAGATAAATGCAAGAAATGTCAAGACCTAGAACGATATGAGTCATTGTGTAGATCGACACTCGAGACGTACCTCTGTGAACTATGTCCGCTGAATGGACCGCGTTTAGGGCAGACAGAATCTGACCAAGATATTCCTAGAAGAGTCAAAGCAAACTCAACGCAACGATAATGCTGAAGGGACTCCATAACGAACTGATGCTCGATCTTCTCGAAGACGTTCGCAATCCTCAAGAACGTCTTGCAACGTCAACGCCGGCCGTTGTTCCGATAGAATGGTCAAGCGCGGTTGAGCGCCTGAGTAAGGAAAATTCAGTTTGACGGCAAGAGTGCTTAGAAGGTTCGGATGGTGAATATTGATCAGTTTCTGAATTTCAGCTTCTGCTGCATGTAACTTTTTCTTCCCTTAAGAGAGGTCAGCCGGCTGCCTTAGAATGAGGCGTATCGACCTGACCTTGACTAGACGTGTAGTAGTCCGAGTTAAAGTTGATGGTGTGAACTTCGAGTGGTAGTGTTGCGTTCACGTCGTCGCATAACGGATCTGCGAGGTATGTGATGCCAAGACACTCTTCCTCGATGCGATAAATATCATAGACAATACGAATGCAAAAACTGAACTCACCTTTCCGCGGGTGAAACATCTTGACGGCACTGAAACGAACTCCCCTGAATTCGATTTCGTGAGGAAAAGACTCTGTGAGGGTGTCTCCTGAAGAGGGAACTTCAGTAGCATCAGACTGTGCCCTTCGTCGAGCTGCCTTATACTGCATCTCCTTGGCAAGCATATGCCTCTGTGCATCAGCCTGGATTTGTTCCTGCAGTTGTTCGGCGCGCTGAGCTGCCAACTCAAACTCTCTTTCCGCTTCTTCTTCTTCTCGTTGCTTTCGCTCCTGATTCAGAGATCAGCACAAAGGCCAGTAAGATGATGACAGGGGAGCATACCCTCTCTTCTTCTAAAGCACGCCTCGTCATCTCAGTGGCGAGAGAGCCGGAGGCTTCAATGGCAGGATGAACATGATCAGCCAGCCACTCCTGAGCGGACGTGATGATCTATTCGCAACAAAATACATCGTGAGTGGCACGAATATGTCTTGGATAGTGGATATACGCGCACCTGGAAGACCATTTCAGATCCCCGGAGCATCTGGGCCTCAGAGTGAATGGCTTTCTGAAGAGCTGTCTCATGATCATGGATGATACCGCGAGTTGGCTTCTGTATGGTGAACACGGGGGTTGCAAGGGTGGGATATGTTTTAGGTAGTCTAACGAGGTATTTGTTAAGAGAGAAACGTGTGAGTGCCAGGGTCGTCTCACTTTATATGCAAGTGGAAGTAAACCTTGGAAGCATGGGTTGGATCGGGGTGGGTGACTTTGATAATGAACTCGGGCAATCTGGTGGCTCCCTAGACATGGATGTATACATTGCAAAGTAGTTAAAGAAGACGAGAAAACAGACCTTCCAAGCCTTGGGTGGTGGTGGCTCGAAGAAGTCGGTATCATATATGGATTTCAATGCGGTGATTTCGAGTTGTTGGAGTTTCCTCAGTTGTTTCCATCGTGAATATGGGTTTGAAAGGCAAAGCAGAAGAACGCGGTTGCGCGAAGGCGATGCTCGATATGTACGAGGGGTCCTGTGGACCTCAGCACCTCAAGCGACCATGGCCAAAACTCTGTGCTGAAAAGGCGTGGCAATACGGGTGAAATCAAAGTGTTCTAAAAACAGATTGCGCTATGTATGCCGACTCATGTAGAGTCAGACCAAGTCAGTTATAGCTGTTTGGCTTTGTCTGTCAACAGTCCTCTAATCCTAATAGGCGTCAACAAACATCTCCAGCTCATAAAAATGTTCAAAAATATGTTTATCCATTGATTCAAGTATGGCTAAGATATTGCACCGCAGATGGAAGGAACATGTGATGCGGGGTGGGTGAGTCTCGATCGCGGAAGGTATTCATCGGGTATAAGTACGGTGAAGGGCAATGACGCGAACGCGCCGAACAAACAAATTGTTCTGCCAGGTGTGTAAGTATGTCTAGTAGATGATCTTGTGTTCTGTTGTGAGCTAAAATTGTGCATATCTAGAATATATCTAGCGTCCTAACGTCCACAATGCTGCGAACAGAAGTCATGTCTTTGACTTGCAATGATATGTCGGTCTGACGCGATTCTCTTGTATTCCCCCGCCAGGCTGCTGCGCTAGCAAAAGTCTGAAATGCTGTCCAACGCGCACAATCAATCATAATGCTTCTGAACGAGATTCGTAATCAACCAGCCCCTGGTCTCCAGAAATGCCGCGAAGCGCATCGAAAAATGAGCCAAAAGGCTGTCCAAGGCGAGGAACAAATCGTAATGCTCGCGAACCAGACACGTCGGGCGAATTGTATAACGAAGACCCGACTGCGGACAAATTTGTCACGCTCTGCCTATCGTTTTGAGAGTCAGGCAGCTGAAGGAAATGACGACTCCACGGACGGACAAGCAAAAATGTCTGTCGAGTGTCCTTCGCCCGTGAGAACTGATCCGGCTTGTCTTCGGTGGTGATTAGCAGTCATGAAGACCGTCTTGCCTTGACCGGATACGTGAAAAATGTCTCTTGGCCCAGATCGCGCCTTCCAATCTGACTGCTGTGACATGAAATACGATGCAGGTGCAGTTTGCGGTTTGCGAAACGAGGGGGGCTCGGCTTGTGAACAGGGTAATAAAATTCTGAAGCCAACTCGACATCCACGGCATTTCGCAGTGAGGAGACGGACTTCTGCATGTCATCTTCGGGTGGCAGAGATAGCGACATGGATGGCGGAGCTTTATAGGAAGTGATGTCGGCTGGCAGGCAGCTATCGAACTCGGATGATGTTCCGACCCAATCCAGGGCAGTAACGTCGCCCGACTAAGCAATGATCTCCTGTAAGAGCCGCCCGAGCGCGTTGTGCTTCTTCTCGCCATAGATGACAGGTAAGTTGATGCCGAAGATGCCAAATAATGAATATGCGATGTCTTCCTGCAATGTGGTGATACGTGTCGAGGCCCATTGAAGTTTCTCCCGGGAGCCTCTCATACCAGACGGAGGGCGACGAGGGACCGTGAATGTATTCCCGTCGAAGCTCCTAACTCCTGCGTGATAGCAGGCGACCTCTTGTGGTTGGAAGAGCGATCGCCGAGATATAGGGTCCAATCTGTCTGATAAAAGCGAACAGCTTTCGGAGCCAGCCAAAAATTCTCCAACCGTCCATCCTCGCCTGATCCACTCACTCTCTGCCAGTGCTCCAAACTTTGGCAAAGGTCGAACATCCGATAGGTAAGGGCTGAGTGGCGGTACCAGACAAACATGGAGTTGAGCGACTCTTGGAGCTCAACATGGTTGCTCTTGTCGATACAGCATGTATCGCTCCACGCTCAACGGTATCCAACATCACGAGCAATTTTGCAGAACGACTGCAACTTCAGGAAGCCGCCAACCGGATTCAGCTCATACACACCCTTGTCCTGACCGTCGTGCAGGAGGAGCTCCTTCACTTCCCACCTATGTGATAGCATGACGCAACTGAAGTACGACAGATCCACTTCTTCTCGGAGATCTGGATGCTTCATTGTGGTTGACAATAGCTAATTGTACGCTGCGCGCGTTTCGAAGATGCTGATCTGCGCCTCTCGATCGCACAAGAGCCTAGTGGTGGTGTCAAGTACTCGAAGTGGGGAGTTGTCGAGCTGAACGTGAATGACCTGTCGAATTGCATCCCCTGCTTCAGATGTACTGAGATAATGCTGGCGCAGTTCTGGAGAAAGAGTCAAGCATTTTGATGCATATGTTACTCAGGACTTACTTCGTAAGTGCGTGTTGGGAGCATTTTCGAACTTGGAGAGCATGATTTCGAACGCCGCAATAGCTTCATCATGGCGTTGTGCGCCATGAAGCGCCGCATGGTTCAAGCGGTATCCACGATAAGACGAAGGATTGAGGTTGATAACCTATGTGTCGATAAAATGAGCATTGCCTATAAAACAGTAGCAGGCAGCACACCTCGTACGCTTTGAGAAGCGCTGCATTGCGGGCTGACCCTGTTTATAGCGAGGATCTGAATGAAGCATGGTCAAATTGCTTTATAAGAGTCGATGGTGATAACGCGTCTTCCGGTACTGCCCACTTTGACATCTTGTTCTCGTTACCTCCGCTGAGGATTTCCTTGCCATTCGTGCAGAAGACGGCCCATTTCACAGGGTGAGAGTGCTTAAATATGGCTATGGTTGTCGATCAGAGAGCCCCAAGAGGCGGACATGGTTGTCATGAGATGCACATGCAACGAGAGTGCCAGTAAAGTCTACGGCCATCATCAGCGAACTTTTTTTTGCTGGTAATTATGTATAGTTTCTGATTTCGTCACATTAGAATATAAAGCAATATATGACAATATCTGCGGCTCACCGGTTCTCTGACTCGGAGGATGGCGCTGATACTCTGGTATGGCCTTGCCAGGGATCATCGATCACCGACCTGCTTCCAGGTGGATGGATTCCACTCCATTATGGTATTATTGTAACTAGTCTTAGACCCTGAAAGAAGGCGTTTGCCCGGCGTCCACGTGAGTGAGTAGTTGTTATGGAAAGCCTAACAGCCGCGCTCTGTTACCACCCGTGACATGGCCCATAAGTAGTAGTCACAAGTCGAGGACTCCGTACACTTCTAAAGAGACCACGAGGATCGGCAACTATTCCATAGCACAGCGCGGCTGTCTGGCCTTTGTTCTGCAGTCAAAGTCTCATCTCGACAGGTATTATCCTCTTCGTCATCTGTGAACTCCCAAACAATTAAACCATTAAAATCCTCATCAGAAACTGCATCACTGGGTCACTTTCGCTGATGTGACTGACCACGACATCGCCCGCTTCTTGCAACACAATATATATCCGTCCGAGTCCTTCGTGGCCATCAGGACAGCGTCATCCACTGATCCTGTCGATCTCCTTTTGCTGGAAAGAATCAGTAAGCAGTCGGAATATGTTTTGATACACAACCCTAACACTTACCTACAACGTAGTAGAGACCACAGATGAAGTCTACTTCATCATCGGGAAGGGTATCGCCCGAAACCCAAGTGACTCCTTCACGTCGGTATGCGAAGAGATTAACATCCAGGGATTTCCGCTGATGATCCGCTAGGCCTCCTTCAAAAGGCACTTTGCCTCTGAGAAAGGCAGCGCATGCGTGGGGGAAATATGTGCGTCATTGACCATAGACATCGTACATGTCTATGTTGGGCTGACACGAGGAGAAATTTTCAAAGGTCTTCTATCGGTCGCCGAGGGTAGTTTGGGAGGAGTAGAAGATGTGTATGCTGGGCTGAAATAATGTAGCGGTTTAGAATCGTTACAGGAAGGAGAGTTGACTTTGTTAACGTAACTTACAGCATGTTGGACGTTAGGTTTGTCAACGGCCAGTAAAGTGTCCAGCTGCGCGTGATGAAAAATATCTACACCAGAAAATTGGCATGACTAGCCAAGAAAAAAGGTGAATCAGTCC
>JABCPV010000771.1:0-11507 GCA_016584345.1 Suillus ampliporus | reverse complement strand
GTCCGCCCAGGGCCAGAAGCCTTCTCGTAACCCTGTACAGACTGACTGATAGAAAAGCAGATTAGGATGACCTGAAGAAACAAGCATGGATTCAAAGACATCAACATGAATCAGGGTAGAGACTTGAAACAAATCAGAGTGAGTATTGATAGTATGCAGAGCTTGATGATTTTCATATTCCTTTTGAGGAGGACATGGCAAGGGCTGTGCAGTCTCGGTCCAAACCACAGTATGACTGAAAACAGGCGAGTTCTCTCCCCACACCATCCATCTCCTGAAGCGCTGCCCTTTGGCAATACACTCATTGAGTTCCCTTTGCCAATGGGCACTCCACTTGTTTGTGGGCCCCTTTACAATTTCCCCTGTCGCAGACGTGGTAGTAGAGACATTCTTTCACCTCCTTTTCACATTGCCCTCTGTTCCACTTATGGCAGGGTTCACCGAACCTAGAGCTTCCACTGGGCCATTTCGATCCCCCTTGAGACCTTCCGGCTTGCTCGGATGCACCAGATCCGGTCTTTGAGAGCTGGTTGATGGCAACCATCCCAAATGATGAGAGGTGGCTTGCATGGAGCCCCTCAAAACGTCCGAAGCTGTTGTATCGCAAGAATTTCTGCTGCTCAACGAGGAGGCGAATGGCTCGATCAAAGTCGAGGACTCGCTCGTGGGCAGAGTAATGGATGGTACTGAAAATGTCCGACATGAACTTGTGGAATTCCCTGAGCTCACGCTCCCTCCAGGGCATGATGAATATAAGTGCTTCGATCCAGAGCTTGGTAGCAATGCTCCAGTCTCCGAAGGTTTTGACCTTTTGAGTAGCTGCCAGTTGGGATAGTGTGAGTTCGAAGCCACTCCCGAGAACTTGGGATTGTTTGGCATCAATAGCAGTGGAGTAGTGACCTGAGAAGACTTTATTGAGGTCGAGTGCCCGTCCTTCAAGTAGCAAGAGCCATTGTGATGATGGCAAGCTTGGACATCCCGGGGTGGTAGTAACCTTGGTGCGATAGAACTTCGGGTCCTCTGACCATTCTTCATAACATTCGAGGGTGAACTTGAGACTCTTGTCTCGGGAACAATGTCAGAACTTGTCTGGATTGAGCCAGGGGTAGAAGTGAAGTTGGTTGCCGGACACTTTCCTTCTTTTGCCGCGCAACACGAACTCCTCTCCCGATTCGAGGTCAGAGTTCTCATCATCCTCTGTCTCTTTCCCGTGGGCAAAACCTCTTTGAACTCTCCTCTGAGAGCTCGACCCCCTTTCAGAGATTTTGTCACCGTATTCCGAACGTGTCTGTCCGGATTGTCGGGTGTTCTCCTGGATTTCATTACATCACGGAATCGGGCTGGCAATGGTTTTAATAGATAATTTTGGTAAAATCAAATCAAATATGCTCAGATTGTACACAAAGACAAAGTAATACAAGAAATTGTGAGAAAACTTCAATTCTGATGAAGACTTATATATCTCAAAACTGTGGTACTTGGTTGATAAACACTTGAAGAAAGTCTCACATCTCTCCAACAGTGTGGTCCATCATTGTATGTGTTTGGCTTCCTGTTGGTTGTTTGCAATTGGATGCAGTCAGCTACAGCATCGTTGTAATATTTGTGCAGTACTGTCAATGCTCACAGTTGTGATGTGTCTATGGAGATATGTTGTCAAGAGTTACAATATCCTCGCAATAGTTATGTAGTGTGGTCTGGATCTCAATTATGATGTGTCCAGGGAAATAAACTGTCAGAAGTTGTAACACCCACGCACTATGTACAGTTGTGATCAACGCTGTTCTAGAGAGCCCTTCAATAGCTAAATTCATGACTGAGACCATGTACAGGATGCAATCGGCTATATATCTTCAAAAACAAGTATCTACATTGTCCATCCCTATCCAATTATCAGGAAAGACTCGATTTCTCATTACCTGATCAGCCCAGGACCTAAAGCAGCGATCGCCAATGGAATTGTAAGGCCTGTGCCAATAATAAGGGCCAACCCACATCCTATCCTCGCAGTAAAGGGTAAACCGTATTCAGCTGTGAAAATCCCTGTGAGAAATCCGAAAATGGTAAAGGCCAAACTGTTGCTGTGAGTAACACAAGCAATCGAGATCGAATGTTTGGTTACCTCGACAGATATAAGAGACTTGGTATGCTTGCAATAATCACAAAACTGGCCATCTTCCCTTGCAGGTAATACGCCTATCCAAGCACTAATGTCAAATTCAGACAGTAGAAATAAGAAGATGGTCGAACCACAAAGTCAAGGGATCGCATTTGTTGACCAAATTGTTGTGCCATCGTGCATGCGATAATGCAGTAGACACTGAGAACAAAAGAGATGGAGCATAGCGTCTTTGTAGCAAGTGTTGAACCCAAACCTGGGATGGCAAGAATGCTGGCATTAACTGCCATGATGACACTTGCCTAGCAGCCTAAGCAGTAAGCGCCTTCATCTAGGTCAGTGACATAGCACTTACAACCGTAGTTTGAGATTTAGCTTGTGCACTGAAATCGTCTATGAATGCCTTCATGTCGACCCCATTGACAAGACCATCAATGTAGATTTTTTGGAGTCGTCTGAGCACCATTATCGGGATCCAGAGCATGGCAATGGCAACGGCAGTGATGAAGAGAGATTTTTCCAGATCTCTGCGCCTCTCACCCAGTGAATGCATTCACATCAAGTGAGCTTTGGGTTGGCCATGGTGGTTCAGATATTCGTGATGTCCTGTTTTGCGCCTCAATCAACAATGTCTGATCTGAGAAAGGGACATCATACGGAGTATGTGGAATAATTTACCTGCCAGAATGTAATGATATAAGTTCAAAATTGCCTGTTTTTACAAGACTTACATACCGCAGATTGCGACGCCTTGCTCTTCCATGACTCCATGACTTCTTGCAAGTCCTTCTGTCCTTCGGCCATCAACTTGAAGACCCAAATTGAAATCAGGGTGCGTACCTGCAGTAGCTAGCTCAGCAATCATTTCTTTCATTTGTTCCAAGGTCCAGAATATTGAGCCCGCAATAGATTGTTCCAAGGCTAAGGCCTCTGTTCGTCAATTAGATTATTGTCATCTGGCGCTACAATATAAACAACTCACCTACATGATACCAATTCAATTGCAGTCGGAAAGTTTTCACCTCCGAACGATGAATTTCAATCCCATGCGGAAAATATTCAATGTGTTTCCTATTCCAACAGTGAGAAATGTTCTGGTTTGTTTCCGTCAGAATGCTCACCAATATTGGGCCTCCAGTTCAAGTCCTATACAATAAACTTCAATCAATACACAAAAAACGTAACATACTTTTGTGGTTCCAGTGCCATACCGTCGTACATTCTTGAAACAGGAGGTAACCATCCACGGGTTTGATCCAGGTAATGACGCGATTCTCGGGTACCACGTAGTAATACGGGTAGATCTCCTTCCCTCTCGCTAAGATCGGCTTGACGACCAACAACCACGGTTTTCCATCTAGTCTGGATCTTGACACCTTGATCCAAGATTCAAGCCTCTGGAGCTGCTCGTTGGAACAGTCCCTCACGTTCATCCTGGTGTATGTTTTCTTTATCGCTAATAAGTGAGCATGAAATTTAAAATATAAGGCAGTACTCACACTTTTCGCATTGTAGTGGTATATAGCTCCTGATGGATGAATAAACTCTTCCCAATGCTCGCGCACTTCACGGCTGTCGATATCGCAGTTAAATCAACTTTATCACAAATAAAGGTAATGAACCGAGCAAAGTCGATCTGCATCTTCTGCACATTGTAATCGCGACCTAAAGATTCGCTGTTGACCACAGAGTTAGTACTCAATGTCAGTCACAGTAGCAATGCACGCTCACAGTAGTGTTTTTTCGGTGTACCGCTGTAGCTGTGTCGGCCAGATAGGAACACTGCGACTGAGCAGCTCAATATCTCAGTCAATTCCCTCAGCTGGGATCTTGCATAACAGATTGAGTAAGTAGCTTCAATGGAACTCAAGATAAAATATACCATTGTGGCCATGATGATGGTTCGACTTGCCAACGTGCTGGCATGAGGTTGTTCACACGATGAGATGCACAGTATGTACGATGATAAAATTAGCAATCACTCTTGCCATAGGAGTCACGTGCACATGAATTGCTTCACTGAATTGATCGTTCCTTCGCATATGTTAGATTTGTATGTAGTCTTTATATGAAATATCAGCCGATTATCACGTGGTAGTCATCATAATGTATTGCTGCTACTAGATGCATATGTATGTAATGGTATATGTTGCAGGATGATAGATGTTCAAACTGGGCGCCATGAACTTTGAAAGGAAGTAGCGGTGAGTTGAATAGTAATATGCTACAGCAGGTATTGATTCTAATGGTATTGTAGTACAAAGCCCTCAGGCCTCAGGCTTCACGTTGTCATGTAGGTTCTATAGCTAGAATTTGGGCGTTTCTTGAGTGATTGTTCTAATCGAAATGATAACACACACCCCAAGCGTTGATTTCACTCTATTCACGATGCGGTTGAAGCCGTCCTTGATTGCTGCCAGATGGCGCGAGTGCGGCGCGACGACAGTCTGAGGTTGAAATTGATTTGGTTGCTGGATGAGGCGATAAGTCGCCGGCAGGAAAGTAAAAATTTAGACGGACTGACAGAGTCCATCCATATGTCAACTTGCGTCTGATAAAACATAGTACCGATACTTCCACTGATCACAAACAATGCTCACTAGAATTTTTCTGTCTTTTACAGGTAACGGCCCCATGCACACTGTGTGTACTGTACAAGACATCTAATTGTGTTTACGTTACCACCAATAAAGTGACAGAAAGGGGCTCACCTTTCAGATCACCCAAAGTAGTTTGTGGGGAGCGCGAATTGATCGATAATCCTAAATTTAGATGTTGACAATCGAGATTCAGATTCAGCCAGCAACTAAACAATGATAAACATCAGTTGAGTTCTAAAGTTGGAATCCCGCCTAACGCATTCCAAAGCACTAGTCTGGCCGCTCCCAACTCAGTGTTTGATTCCACGTCTGCGTAGTCATTCTGGCCAAGCTGAGTACTGTTTTTGAGTCTTGGGTCTCATACCAAACTCTGCACTGCAAGGTCTGCAGCAGTACTTTATCATTAATAGTACATTATATCAACACACCTCATCCCCAATGATCATGTTGTTCCTGAGTCTCTCACTGGTAGTAAATCACTGTTTCGAATGAAAATACAAAGTGTAGTGTGAAACACATTCTTGGTCAAAATATATTGTCGAAACATAAATCATGCACCTGCAGATTAGCTCTTTGCGAACGTATAGACGTGAATTCTGCGTTTGGAAGAGCGGTGAGATTGTGGACCATTTCGGTGATGAGCTCAAGATTTTCATATGTCACTGCTGTCTCATTTACGCGAGCTCTCGGTTTGAGGGTCTTTGGATCAATTGGAAGACGTTCACTTCGCTGGATATGGATATGTATGAGCACCGAGATCAAGAATTATATGAAGGGACACTAACCGTAAGAAAGGCAGCTTGCTCACCGCCTCCTTGAACTTGGGAAAGCGGTCTGGGTTGGCAAACATCTTGGTTAGACTAGCCATGAAGATGTCATACATGAGATCCAGTCTGCGGCCCTGCATCTTCGGCGAGCGCCAGATATGAAATGTGTGGTATATCTAATTCGGGTCATGCATTCAATGACTAGTATAAGCAAGAAGAAAGAACACGTACGATGGTTACTAGTGCCCCCACTACGCCTTTTGTAAGACCATTGCGGTCTTGTACTTCTTCAGGAAATAGATCTGCAATCCTCACATTCTCATTCTTGTTATGGGCTATGCCGATTATGGGCCGCAACAGCAATGCCCATAGCAATTCTGCAAACATATGGAGTTGTATCAGTTCTTCTATGCCTCGTTGTACCTGACTCACAGTAAGCCATCAAATCAGAGTATATCGGCACAGCTTCTCACAAGTTCCCGATTTGTCCGAGTTGAGAAGCGCAAAAAAGTAATCCACTCTTGCACCCTTGGCTTGATTCTGACTTTTCCGAAAACCCAGTTGGTGTATGAATGCATCCCCCCGGACGACTTTGTGCAGTTCCGAAGTTCTGTTCACAATGTGATTCGCGAACTGTTCATGACACTTGAGAGTGAGCAAAGGCAAAAGTGAAGCACGAGAAAGCATACAGTGAGGCGAAGGGTGTCCCATCCGATGGATGTCGATCCATATTGGCCGTCACCACTGTCACTGATCATGCTGTCAGATAGTAGATCGCACAACCAAACGAAGGCGCTTACATGGTTGGTTGTGTAATTCATCCAGTGTTGTTCCGCTGAGAGCTATCACCATTAAAAAGCAGCTGGTAATGAGCCGTCTGTATTAGTGTTGAGGAAGATTCCAAGGGTTGTGCAATCCGACCCAAAGGCTTCCAAGGAAGAGACACTTCCTTAAAAATATTGGGTGGTTCCAAGGGGAGTTTCTCAGTACATCAGTGATGGCTGCTCGGTAGTCGGGATGGAGCAGTGCATCTTCACCTTTCCAGGTGAGCCGCCCATGGAGCACAATCGTTGGAGTGATGGGGGTGCAGTCGGCGTGTCCGACAGACGTATCAGAAACCATTTGGTAATCGTTGAACATCGAATTGTCCGGGTACCCTTCAGACCCAGTGACAGTTGGGAAATCAAAATCAAAATCAAAATCAAAATCAAAATTGCTGTGCCAACTTTTCCCGTTTGATGAAGGGTCAGGAGGAAAAAAAGCAGATGCATGCTCGCCATCAGCAGGAGGTTGAGAGGTTAAATGTTGATAAGGTGCCGCCTCGATTTCATATGGAACAGGTGCAGCCTCGACGGCAGCAAGAGGAGCAGGAGACGGAAATTGATATACAAGAGGTGTACTCTCGATGGCACTGCGAGGGGTACGAATCATGAAGTCATTCAAAGGCGCAACCCCACTGGCGGTGAGAGGGCTGCAAGGTGAGAATCCATCTGGGAATGGTGCTACATAGAAGCGGATGGAAGAATCCAACATGCCAAGCTGTGGATGGGCAAAATCATTTCTCAGCAACATTGTGCACCGGAAGTAATGCTCACGGGCCACACAACACCAGTACACCCTAATACATTTGGGCAACAAAGTTCGCTGTCAATCAACCGCAGAAAATCGCTGTCGCCGGTCTATGTTCATTCTGTCAATGACAAAATTCCATTAAAATCAAGATCTCACCCTCTTCTTTCATATACTTCGGAAAAAAAATTACTCTATTGTGGCTTGGAACAGCCAGTATGCCGACAATATCCAGAATATTGTGTTCTGAGTTCGTCGATACATGCTCTGCACACTGCAAACCAACACGATGAGATAAGATAGATGATTCTGAACAAAACTCATGTAAAGGGGCGAGAGCTCCCGGTTGGCGCTCGCCAGATATCCTATTAGACGAAAGTGCTCCGTGAATCCGACGAATGGGTGCTGCAATCACAAGTTTAGAGAAAAGCAATGATTGATAGCCGATGCCGAACCGGATCACTCTGAACGGCAAGTATCAGCAATTGATATGTATGGTGCAAGTTATTATACATAGTAACATACCGGTAGCTGGAGAATCCTCAGGACTTTGTTCTTGTCCGGAAAGTACAGGTAAGTTGGAGAGGAATGGGCTATTTTTCGGTCAACAATTAGTGAGTTAAAGATCGTTTCCACCCCATCTAAACTCACCTTGCATCATCTTATTTTGAGCAATAGAAGGGGAAAGTTAGAGGCAGAGAGAATGAAGAGAATGGTGAGACATTGAAGTTGATACTAAATAGCAAAGCGCTAATTTGCGATGGCCAGAGATTGGCGAACATGATAACCGTAGATCAGGGATGCCCATAGATTAGCAATCGCGATGACCAGTGGCCACGGCCAGAACTGAAGACACGCCAGATGGTGATGGCCAGCCGGAAATGACTGAATTGACTGACAGGAAAGGCCGCAATTGTAATTCCTTTTACACAAGGAATTAGTTAGAATTATCAATGAAATATGCCCATCAGGGACTGTGCAGTAATCACCAACCAGTGATGATTACATGTGTCCAGCGCCAGCAGCTGGGACACTGGATCTAACACTAATTTTTGTAATCGAACACATGTCTCATAAACATGTCGTCTAGCGCTTCGATGAGGGACTCTGTGCTTCCATTGCGTTCCTGGTCGAAGAAATTCAGCTCCTCAACACCAACGTGACTGTCCTCTTCATCCTCTTCATCTTCGTTGTCGGCAGGAGATTTCCAGTTGGTGGTTTCTTCCCTTTCTGAACTCTTGTCATTTGGCTGTCATGTTGTATGTGGAGTGGCATGAATTGCCTGTTGGGTCAAGGAAGAACATTCCATCCTCACCTCATGAGAATACACGTGCCCTACTCCAAGGCCGTAATGGAAGCGCATGAGGGCATCGCGGTCCACAAAGCTTATTATATTTGTATTAGTAGATTAAAAAAATGGAGCAGGGAAACTCACCTTGCTTGACAGTAGTACTCACCCCAATCTTGATGGTCCCCTGCAATAGGGGAAATTCCGCACTTTCAACTGGGGGTGTGCGCTGACCCAGGCCAGGAGAAAGCGGGTATGATGTGACACGCCCTGAGCACCATTTCCTGGGTCTACAAAGCCAAATGCGTCTGAATTCTCCAGTGGGATGAAGCGGACACGGCCTAAAAGTGCGTGAGCTCCAAGCGTGACTCTGAACTGGTTCATACCACCGAACGAAAAGGAATTCGAACCGGCGGGATTCATACACGTTCCCTGCATGAATAATGTTGACATGGTGTATTCAAAGGACTTTAGGCATAACGATAGTTTGCCATTGTCGGCATCATCATCGCGATTCATCATGATGCTTGAGGAGCATGATGTTACAGTGAGGCGTCCTCAGATTTATAACATCTTGAGCCCTGCGAACATCATACGTCATATAATTAATCTCGCAAGGTTGTGGTGGTAAATTCGATTCCACTTGAAGAGAATTGAATCGTGTTCTTGGGTGAGATTAGCTGATTGCTCCCCTGGCTCGAGACGATCCAAAAGGTGGTCTTTCAAGCGAGGTAGGAAGTCCTGAGTCAAATCTCAGAATGGCAACGATGGAGTAAAATGCATATTACCTGCATAACAGGATCTTTCGCGTGACTGCAGAGGTAGTGACTGATTTCATCGTAAACTTTCTCGCTTTCACCGATGTGATGGTGTACATGGGGATTGCTTATTGACTCATCCACCTCTACACGAGAGGTTTGCAGTCGGTGCCATTGTTTGATGCAGCGCAAACGGGTTTGGCGACGCTCAATTTGAGTTAGCTGGCACACAAAAGCCCTTCTATCAGTGCGATGGTATCTTCCCTTTGACGTATGATGCTCCAATTCTCCCTGGTGCAAATTGAATTAAGGTGGAGACGACAGCCGACTACAACTCACTGGTTCAGTGCTGTAGGAATCTGTTGTTCCAAAGCAATGTATGGAGGCCATGTAATCCCCAAGTGTGTGAAATTTGTAAGTTTTAAGGTTGAATGACTTCTTTCTCCGTGGCAGCTTTGGTGGAGGTACGTCCTGTTGCTGTTCCCGACTCGCATTTTGCTTGCCTTGAGCATTGGCACCAGTCCTAGGCTTTCGAGCCAACGGTCCCTCAAACAATATCATTTGTCTTGCCTTCTCTCCCTGTTGTGGGGAACGTACCACTGTAGGCCCGTAACCCGCGATTATCGACGACTCTACAAGTGACTGTCCGTGTCATCCGTCCGCGTTACTCATTACCCATCTGTCCATCATCCGTGTCGTCCGTTACCTGTCCGTCATACGTCCGTCGTACGTGTCGTCTGTTACCCCGTCCCGTCATACATCCGTTGTACGTGCCATCCATTACCAGTCCGTGTCATCCGTCCGTCATCCGTCCCGTCCGTGTCACCCGTCCGTCGCACGGAACACCCGCGGACCCATCGTATTACCTTTCTCTAGCTTGCGCATCCGCCGCACCCGTCCTGTCCGGTCCCGTCCGTCGTCCGTCCTCACTGGTGAGTACCCATTATGCTCGATATACCACTAACATGTCGATATCCCTTTACCCTATACACGCGCGCGCTTCCGTAGTCAAAGCGGACCCTTATCATACGACCCAGACCCGGTCATATTAACTTAGGGTTCGTCGGATCCCAATCCTATATATATACAAAACGACTACCTATGTAGATTTTTACCTTTTGTTATCGATCCCATCATTCCCACTTCGAGAGTACTTCTCTAGTACTCCACTCGCTGTTTCCTATACTCTGAATCTATTGTTGATCAACCCCGAGTCGTCCGTCCGTCGTCCGTCTGTCATCTGTCTGACTAGGAGCAAGTACCAATTGAAACCTGGTCCGACTTCGCCCAGTTTTCGTCTTATAGGCTCGTAGTTCAGTTCTCCTTCTCGTTATCTTGTCCGCGTGCTATCCGCTGAATGACCCGCTTCTTCTCGTGCGTTGTTCCCGTGCCCGTCCGCACTTACGCACTTGCAGGATTCCTCGTCCTATCAAGAATAGGATCGACTCGGGTCGCTAGACAGAGTCTAGTCTTTGCATCTCCTCGCATTTATCGAGGATCGCTGCCCAGTAGCAATCCCCTTAGGACGAGTATAACCCTCGGACCATAGGAACATATTGACTACCCTTAGCATATATATTTCCTCACCCACACCGTTTAGCTGCTTCCTTTACCTGACAGCAAGATCGCGTATCAACTTCGCAATTGAGCTCTTGGGTGTGGTAAGCAGTGCATACTTTAGTCTTGAACCAATGAAAATGTTCGCCGAGATCAGTGGTTTGTTGATCAAGTATCTGTAATGTTAGGTCAGAATACATATGGAGGTTTGCAAGTCCATGCCAGTGTGCCATTGTGAACAACAGATCCAAAACAATTTTGTTGTGCTCATCAGGGAAGACCGTCAAAGACTGGGATGGAACACTTAGACAGAGTTAGTCCATGAAGCCCTACATGATTGTTCTGAAGACACACTTGAAGAAGATCTTCAAAATTGCGTGCAGTCGTGTTTGACATTTCAGAGGTATTGACGAAAAACGCCTAATGGTTGCTCGTCCAAATGGGGGGACCTGCCTGTACCTGTCAAAGTTAACTGGTTGTTAGTCTGCCAAGTCGTTGTCATCATGAATACTTGACAGACCTCCTGTCAAGCTCATGAATTAGGTCCTTGTTCAGGGAACAAAGAATTCCAACAAGTGAACTAAAGCAATGCGCCAGACCCCAAGCGCGACCTTGTGCAGAAGGTCGACAACAAGTACAATGAACACGTTGAACCCTAAGGGACTGAGGCAGTTGGAAATATGCCTCTAAAAATTCGGGATCAAGTAAAACCCTCCACTGAGTTTGGAATAATTCACGGTGACAATGAGTTACACATTTGCGACCAACTCCCTTGCCTTGGGTGTGAGTACCTGCGAAATCTTTGAATGAGTCTGGAAGCTGCCAGACGTCAACTGTGGTGTAGAGGAT
>JABCPV010000770.1:0-11522 GCA_016584345.1 Suillus ampliporus | reverse complement strand
ATTGTATTTCACTTTGGTATCTGATGGTCTGACTGTGATCCTATTTTCAAGGATCGGTCCAGAAAAGGGGGTGATTCACATTGCAACTGCTGCGGTGAATAACGCCCTGTGGGACATGTTTGCTCGTGCCAGAGGCAAACCGCTTTGGAAATTGATTGTCGATATGACGCCTGTTAGTGACATTTATTTCGCACTTGTCGTGTTGAAGTTCACTGCGAACATCTACGCAGGAGGAACTTGTAAACGCGACTGCGTTCCGTTATATCACAGACGTGCTGACACGTGAAGAGGCACTTGCGATGCTCAAGGCCAAAGAGGCTGGGAAGCGTGAAAGGGAAGCCCTTGTGACTAAACTTGGGTAGGGTTTATCAATGTACGTCTGAATTATTCATGGTTTACGCGGCACGTGCAGGTACCCAGCATATATCACATCAGCGGGCTGGCTTGGTAAGGAGGACGTTGCTGATTCTGCTGTCTTTGCTGATTGTCTCTGCAGGATATTCAGATGAGAAGGTTTCTCGTCTCACGAAAGAAGCTCTCGCAAACGGGTTCAACCACTTCAAGATGAAAGTAGGAACCGACCTCAAGGATGACTTGCGCAGAGGCAAGATGATCCGTTCGATCATCGACGACCCCGCAAATTATCCGTCTGGATTCAAGGATCCATCGAGCCCAGAGCTGGCTGGGAAGAACGCGAGTCCGACGGGTGCGGTGTTGATGATTGACGCGAACCAGGTTTGGGATGTCCCGCAGGCAATTGAGTATGTGGCTGGATTGGCGGAAATCAAGCCTTGGTCTGCGCTTTTCATTCTCATTCTAGTGATCATAACTGACCCTGGTTGCTATCAGGTTCATCGAGGAGCCTACAGCACCCGACGATGCTCTCGGCCATGCTGCGATCAGGCGTGCACTCAAGCCGTACGGGATTGGAGTTGCGACCGGGGAACATGCGCATAACCGTATGGTGTTCAAGCAGTTGTTCCAGGCGGATGCGATCGACGTTTGTCAGATTGACTCCTGTAGACTCGCAGGTGTCAGTGAGGTACTGAGCGTGTTGTTGATGGCTGCGAAGTGAGCACGAGGAGACTTCACTTTTTCATTCGGCCGCCATGCTGAATGTCCGTGTTCGAAGGTTTGGCATCCCTGTTTGTCCACATGCAGGTGGTGTTGGTTTGTGTGAATATGTTATTCATCTCAGGTCAGTGTCGATCCCTTTCGCTGAAAGTAGCGTCCCTGACTGGGTGGAACTTGGTTAAGCGTAATTGACTACGTCGCCATTTCCGGGACAATGGAACGAAATGTATTGGAATTCGCGGACCACTTGCATGAGCACTTTCCGTACCGGTGTACCATGAACGAAAGGGGAGGTACAATGTTCCGAGTAATCCAAAGGAAGGGTATAGTATCGAGATGTATAAGGAGAGTATTGCGGAGTTCGAGTGGCCGAATGGGCATTACTGGGTTGGTGCGAGGGGCGGAAAAGTCCCAAGCGCTTGAATGGTATAAGTTGTCGGACTCTTGTATAATAGGCCTGGTTACGGCAGAAGTATTCAAAGACACAAGACATGCTTCATTCTTGAAGATCGTTCCAGTATATCTCAGCTGGTCAGCTGCTCTATAGGAGATATTCATAGAACTTGTTCTATGCCAGGTTGGTCCTAGCTTGCATCTACGAGGCACATGAAGAACCTTTTGAATGAAGTGGCAGCACTGCTATAGCGGTCCCGGGTATTGTGTGTATTTGTGCATATGATGTACGCGATGGTTAAGTGATTTATGTACAGCCTCGCAAGACACGCGTAAGGGTGGTCCACTGAACGTCTTGAGTGGTTGGAGGATGTCATACACAGCGGCACCACGGGATCCACCACAATCTCAAGGTTTTAGATCTATATCACCCCAACCTGGATACCCGATCCCGACGCAGATTCAGATACCACCTCAACTAAGATACCCCCACCAGCACCACCAGCCTCGTCCACCACCTACATCTTTCCCGAACCCTGCGCCAATCCGACGACCCCTTCCGACCCCAAAGTCACGCCCAGAATCTCTCCCACCACCTGCACGTGCCGCTCAGACCCCGGCGCCGTCACGTCCGGCACCTATCCCGGCCCCTGCCCCTTCACGTCCTGCCATCCTCGCTCATACTGCATCCCTCGAGAGCACCAACATTAATAATCATACAAGACGCCCTCTTCCTAATCCAGGTGCTAAATCAACCAAACATTCGAGCTTGGACCTTCGTCCTCAGTTGCAAAAACAATCCAACCGAACCAGATCTAAACAGTGCAGTAAGCCCACAAACAAGCGCATCTAGTTTCTCCTCTTTTTCTGCTGCAAGCGGTGTTTCCAGCTTTTCTAGTTCAGCTCCTTCTTCGGGTTTACCTAGCGCGGCACAATCCTTTGCTTTCCCAAATTACCCCCCATCATCTGGCTACCCAAATGCACCGCCATCTGCAAGCTTTCGGAATCCGCCACTCCATAGTTTCAGTGGCCCGGGTCCAACATCCAGCTATCCACCTGCCGCTTCACCAATAGATGCGCGAGGTATGTTTGTTTTCGTCTTTTAAGTGACCTCATTTTTTCACACTCCACTTAGCTGTTCCTCTCTCTGCCGCTCCACCCAAATTCACCCCTCACTGGAAACGCGACCTCCCTGCGCCCGCAACACAACCAAATTCACCTTCAGAGTTGTCTTCTCGTGTGGGGCCATTCATGGAACGCAGAAGTACAGTTTCTGGCCCGGCTACCCAATCCACCCTTGGTGTTGCTAACGGATTTCCCCCGCCCGCGACTTCATTCCCTTCATCGGGCTATCCCTCTACCCGTTCAGTAAGCCCGGAGCCCAATCCCTCAACGGTCATTGAACGTCCCCAGACATCCATTCATCGTGCCAAACCCACACCTCGTCCGGCCGCCGTCCCTTGCCGTCCATTGGCAACAGGTCCCCACCGGTACCTCCACTTCCAGGTCCGTCTTCCAATTATTAAAAATATCACAGCCAGAGTCACGGGGTATTTTAGTCATAGGCAACTCACGTAGTCCACCCGAACCGAGTAGTTCGCGCTCGCCACCTGTTCCAGGTAATATTAATTAAAATTAAAATACGTGCGATATTCATCTTTAAATGATATTTTCAGGGAGGCTCGCGTTCCCCTCCAGCCATTCCAGGTTTCTCGCACAGTCAGCCCGTTCCAGGCAGTTCGCGATGGCCTCCAGAACCAGGTATTTACTTGTCCTTTCAGAGTTTCGACCGTTCATCAATTTCACATCTCAAAGGGAGTTCCCGTGGTCCACCTCTACCAGATAACTCTCGCTCTCTACCAGTAATAACATCCCGTTCTCCGCCTACCTTTGTCAGTCCAAGATCGCCACCAGTGCCAGGTACTAACGAATCATGTTGACCACCGCATGTACCTGATTGTTGTGATTGTTCCAGCGAGTTATGTCTCACAGATGACACGTACTACGAGTGATGCACCATCTCTACCTCCTCCACGCTCACCGATTCCTCCCATTTCTCGTCTTCGACGACGCGTTCGATGCATACACGGATGCCTGCAACTAATGATGACGAGTTTTCCAACCCAAGCGAGGCGGGTGATGATGAGGAAATGTTTGATAGACATCAAGAAGAAAGAGGGTATGGTAATGCGAGGGAAGACCATAGGCACCAGCACGGTTGGCATAATGAGCAGAATGAGGCTCATAGGGGGCATGACATACGTAGTGTGGGAGAGCCAGACAGCACGTCCCCGCAACATGGCATCCGCGACCTCCCCCGGCGCAGTCATCCCTCTCAACCATCCCAACCCCAAGTACAGACCCTGGAAAGGCAATGGACCCGGGCGCGCCCGGCCCGCTCGGCGACCCTCCCGACTCCCCCATCTCAGTCACCAACCGATTTCCAGGGCAGTGAGCCACAATCGCTCACGCTGCGCATGGCCGCGCTCGGTCTATCCCCTTCTCCCAAGTCACCCTCGCATATGCAAGGCGACTCGAGCAAGCATCCCTCGGCGCAAAGTTCACGCTCGTCTTCGCCGAGCTTCGATCTCGGGAGCCACCCACTGCTACAGCACGTGCCATCTGGGACAGAACAGGGACTCGATAACATACCCAGACGCCCACCGTTGCAGCGTGGCCAGTCTGTGATCGAGGGACTCCAAAAGCATACTTGTGCCCCCCGCCCCCGTATCAGGTAGGAGCCGAAGCTTGGTGCGCGAGCAAGAGTGGCGAAGTATGTCGCCTGCCCGCGAACAATCCCCCGTACGTGAGCCTTCACCCACGCGCAGTCAGTGGCCACAGAACATCCCGCCGCTTCCCCGCGCACCATTATCACCAGCTGGGAGCTCCCCTTTTTCACCAGGGTTTAATTCCTCAGACATAAACAGCTCGCCTACACGATCCGCTTTCGCACGTCCCGCATCTCCACTCAAGAATTCTGTATTCCCCTCGTCTGGGTTTTCACGCCCTACATCACCATCAAGATCTCCCCTACCGACACCCCCACCCAAATCCCCGTTCGCGCGCGCCGAGTCGGGAGATGCGTCTGTGTTCTCCTCCCCACGAAAAGCGAGTGGCGGAAAAGGCCCATTCGGGCCACAAAATCAAAATCCCCCCTCCAATTCGCCACAAAAATCATCCAACGCGTATACATCGCCAACGTTGCCCCCTTCATCCTCCCCACCGAAACTAGCCTACCTTAGCAACTCGAGCGCCCGGAATGCATTCCCGCCAAGTTCGTTCCCGTCGTCGTTCCCCACGAGCGCGTCTCATACTCTCGCGTCAAATTCACACCTCATGGAGCGTCAGCGCCAAAAACAGCGTGCGTTCCTGAAAACATACGACCTCGATGACGAGCCGCCGACTTCGCCGCTCCGCGAGCGTGTAGGCCTGCCTTCGCCTAGTGCGTCCCGCTCGCCTTCCCCTTCAGACTTTGGGGCGCGCGTTGGGGGACGTAGTATCTCCAGGGGATGCACAAACATGGCTGATCCTCGGGACGATGGTGGCAATGAGGAATATGGGGACGAGCGTTCCCCTTCGCCCATCCGTTTTGCAAAGCGTTCCTCGAACCAGTTTTCTGTACTGGAGATGGGTTTTGTGGGCGGGCAGGACGTGCCGAAGTGGCATCGCACACCGGCGCCAAGAGGTACGGGAGGGCGTGCGGATGGTGAGGGAAGACGCGCGGATATGGGCGCGCCGGCTGTATCTCTCCCCGGCGGACATGTTGACTTTGAGGACGATGGTGGTGGTGGTGGCGCGGTACGGTCGAGCAAGATGCAGGAGTCACCGCCAAGGATTGCTGTTTCGAGTGCTACCCCACCGAGAGTGGCAGTTTCAAGTGCTACCCCACCGAGGGTGGCTGTTACTGGGTCGACGCCGCCGAGGGTAACTGTTGCTTCGTCGACGCCGCCGCGTGTTTCTGTTACTGGGTCGACGCCACCGCGTATCGCAGTGTCGGACTCGTCTCCACCTCGTATGGCGGTGTCAGGATCTTCGCCTTCTTCGCCACAAATTTCTGTATCCACACCGTCCATGCCACAAATATCTGTTTCATCACCATCTACACCACAAATACCTGGGTCTACTCCCAGATCCTCTTCAGGGCAGCCTAGCTCGCGGCGCACGTCAGCGCCATGCCCGGAACCGAAACGTGTTTCTCCCGCCGCCTCCAGGCCAGAATGGACTAAGAGGCGCGGGTGGACAAAATAATGGATTCAATGTGCAGGGTGGGGGGAAAATCTCGGGAGTATTGAAGGGGATGCGTGGGAACGGGCTATCATGTGGAGGTTGCGGCGGTCCTATTATTGGGCGCATCGTCAGCGCGATGGGGCAGCGCTGGCACCCAGGGTGTTTCTGTTGCTCCGCGTGCAATGAGCTCCTTGAGCATGTGTCTAGCTACGAGCACGAGGGAAAGCCGTATTGTCATCTTGATTACCACGAGGTTCGTTCTCCCAATACCTCTTTGTTATATAACGATCTTAACTGCAAGGTCACGCAGAATTTTGCGCCTCGTTGCTATCACTGCAAAACGGCGATTATTGACGAGCGGTTCATCACGCTTGACGACGACGCGCTGGGAAAGCGAACGTATCACAAGCAGCATTTCTTTTGTGCCGAGTGTGGTGACCCGTTCCTCCCACCGTCCTCTGGGAGTGGCGGGCTGACGGTCACGGTGATGGCGAGTTCGATCTTGACGATGATGTCGGTTTCACGGTGTACAAGGGCCACCCGTACTGCGAGGCATGTCACGTTCGTCTGCGTATGCCCAAATGCAAGCGCTGCAAGAAGTCGATTAGGGATGGAATGCGCGCAGTGGAGGCTTTGGGAGGGAAATGGTGTTGGGAGTGTTTCGTATGCGAGGTATGCGGTTTTCTTTGTTTTGGTCATTTTTGATGCCGAGCTCATGACGTGTCGCGTTTCTAGGGCTGCAAGATGCCGTTTGATGATCCATCGTTCTTCTTGCGTGACAACAAGCCGTTTTGCGAGCCGTGCTTTAGTTTAATATTGCGAAATGAGGTGTAGGGTTTGGTTCAAATAATTTATTGCTTGCTTTTGTTTCTCGTTTTTCGCGCGTAGGTTCTTGGATGTGCTAGCTATCTTGTAGTCTACTCCAAGTATATTCTTGCTGCCTTGAATGCTCGACCAGCTTGATACGGACTTGGGAAAGTTGGGTATTATAAACATAGTAAATTAACCGCCCTTTGATGTCCTTTACAGCCCACGGGTTCGAATGTGTGGGTGGTCAGCTTAAGGTTTTAGACATTTAGACATTTAGACGTGTACAGTCTGGCACAAACCCCCACAGAAACTGGTAATGAAAAGTGTAACTCATGCCAAAATGTACAGTGAGGATCGATGCAAAAGACTAAGAGTAGCTTCCATTGATGATTTATGGTAGTAAACCTCAGACCTACATACTTTTTTTAGACCTATTGCTACTATAATATAGAAGGAACGACTGGCTTCCTTCTATTTGGTCTTACAAAGGGAGACTATATTGCCCTCGCACGCATCATGTATCACATCTAGGTGCGCAAGGGGGCAAAGGGAGGCATATCTGAATGAGTCATAAGTTTGGTTTCATACTGGCAGAATTCCCGCGGGTTCCGCTGAACCATTCTGGAAGGCGTGCCAATGGCTGCGCAGTATACCAGCCATGGGATTGGGATCATCATCATCCGTGGATGTGAAATAGAGGATGCTATAACCCATTAGAGTTAGGAAGCAAGCTCCACCTGACGCCCAAAGTACGCCAACTACGCGGGAAACCCAGAATACGAACTGGGCGACCATAAGTCCCAGGCTCCATAAGTGCAATGCTTTTGGCATGCTGTATACAACAGATAAAGGCAGAAAGCCCCAGTCAGATGATTTTGCTGTGCGAAGGAAGCGAGCCTAGAACAGGGTGAATCAAATTGTGCCAGATGAAGAGAGAAGAAACCACGAACGGCAAACGAGGCGGTTGCATCTTCGAAATCATGGTGTCTCAAAAGTAGGATTGATCCCGACAGGATGCTTGAGGATGCTGCAAGAATCGGTGCCACAGCAGATGACAATGAAGCACGTGGTAGCATTGAGATAAGAATGCTGGCACTGAGATGATCATCAAAATCAAAAACCACCAAACTCTTGAGATTAATACTGACATCAGCACCGAAAATTCCTGAACGCCAGCTCAGGTATTGAAATTAATATACTCCACCATACGAATGACGTACCCACAAAAATAACCCTCTCCATTCCGAAATGCATGTAGTCATGAAAGCCTGCCAGTGATCGACATACACCTGGTCGTGAACGAACAGATCATGAAGCTTTGAGTAGTAGTGGTTAGGGATTCCCCACAAGGCCAGGTTTGCTAGTGCACGCATCCCAGGGCGATCGACTATGTCTTCTGGCATCGGTGAATGCAATCTATCTAATTGCGCATTTTCTTGTCCATAGTACGTCATGAATCGTTGGTTATCTTTCAATTGTTCAGTGTTATGAAAAAATCACAGTATTTTCAACTGACTGATTGCACCCCAAAGACGAGCTTAAGACGACATGTCAGATTGATATAATATGTTTCTGTCAGGCTTCTTACCGACAAAACATAGGGTATGGCCGTCCAAAGGTTCGCCTTTAATGATAGTGAGGTCATAAACTCCTTTACGACAATCGGCTCCATACCTCGTCGTAAGGATAGTGCTTGCAGAAGCTGACCACATCTTTCTTCTGTATACGGGAATGTTGAGGTGCGCGATGTCATACGATCTAAACGCGTGAACGGTGAGACGTCATACGCAATTGAGATACGCAAGTTCTCCACAAAGAAGAGCATACCATACCTATCATACCGTGACACATGACGCTGATCAAATTCTCCACAATGAGTGGCGTCATCTGTGCGCAGATGTGCATCGGGAAAAACTCCACATGCACCCAGTAGAGTCTTTCCAATGCAGTATCTGTTGAAACTCAGATAACCATTATTGTAAAGGAAAACTAAACACACACCCAAGTGCGAGTCAGACACCAACATGCCCATGTCGAGCAGCTCCGATGACGTAGGCTCGAGCCAGAAGAGGCAGCGGCTATGATGATCCACAAAATAATAGGCACATGTAGACGTTTGTGGTGGCTCGTCAAGTCGCAGTTCGACGAAGAGCTCGCATGCCTGTGGCAATACGATGCCGCATTCGAGGATCCTTTTGTCAATCAGTGCAAGATAGCCGGACACCAGATTGTCCGTTTCGGTATTTAACACATTCTCCTCTGTGACAACCAAGAAATGGTCACGTTGCATGTGAAAATACAGCTGGCCTTCTGGGTGGGTAAAGGAGAGCCACTTGGACTTAGTGCTAGAATGTGAGTCAATATAGCTCGAATCTGCAAGCCAGTCGGCAGGTGAGTTCACCTGGTACGAGATCGCAAGCCAGGCGCAGTTGTAGTATGGTATGCGTCCACCCTCAATGGAGAATCAATGGACAAATACTATACAGTCTGGTTTTCAATAACCTACCAAGATGAAGTCCCATACCGCCTGGTGGACGTCGAAGTCACCGGCCTGAGCTCCTTGACTAGTAGGCTAAGTGCAGAAGTCATATCGCTGTGGGGTGTTGAAGGTGAACTTGTACAGTGCTGCCAGTGCTCGATATACTTGGGTGGCAGATGAAGTAGTCCAACTGGGTCCAAGCAGTGGCGTGCGTTTTAAGTCATGGTATGAGGAAGCAGTGCACAGCTAGGCCCAAGCTAGGCTTGTAATTTACCAATAATTGTCACCTTTTGTCACATATAGGCTTCCATCATGATGCATGATGATTTATGAAAGCACTGTCAACCATCCTGTGGAGGGTTGCCTATTATGTACGCGGGCGTTCAGATATGGTTCGACCAAGGGTAACGCGACATTTCGAGTCGTCATGTCTCTGGAATCTGGACATTATTTTACTCGTACTCGAGGGCAGGCACTGGGAGGTAAGTGGTCTCGACTGTTGAGTGTAATGGTGTATGGTTCTACCAGACTCAAGTGCCGCATAGTGTCTTCTAGGTAGACCAAAATTCAGCAAATCGAAAAACGACTCGGACCATCGTTTTCTTCATGTCCTGAGAGTGCCACATGTGCAAGGCCTGCAGCCTGAGCCGCAGCAAAAATAACACGAGCCACTCTTGCAGTGTAAGTCCGAATCCGAGTCCAGGGCTCATAAAACGATCGATTTTGTTCCTCCTATTTGGTCTCAGGCTGCCTAGGGCATGGCTTGATTTCTATCATACAACCGCTGCCAGCAGGAAAATCAACTCACCATGGTCAAACCAGCGATATCTTCCAAGTCAATCGTCAAGTTCTATAATACACACGGATATCGCCAACATTTCGTTATATCTTGTTCGTCAGTAAGTCATCTGGCTTGAAAGTTGAACGTGCCCGGTGACTAAATGCACGGAACTCGAGTGTTCTTCATGGACTTCGGAGGCATTTGACCGCCACAGGGTTGATACAGTTACTGGAACACGCCTGCTGGCATGCGCGGCTGTTATTAGCGTGCCATGCATATGCAGCCTGCCGATGGGGCTGAAATGTAATAGTCAGTGCCCCCATTACAATCTCAAGTGATATGGCCTGACTAGTCCCAATTTGCAATCATGTCCCGCCACCAGAACTCGGGTGGGCTATCACACAAGCAGAGTCAATGCCATAGATAGATTCAGACCAGTGGCCAGTTGGCCCTTGGCGTTCGGCGCTTCGCTTGCCAATGACGCCTGTGCTATGAGCCACCAGTCAACCAGTCCTTGGCGCCCACATAAGCATCACTTCTGAGGATTTCGTTAAGACTCGGCATCCATATTTGAGCAGGTTAAATGCTCAGTGTATAATAGCAAATACAGCTCACTCACCGTCTGTTCGCAGTTGTCTATGAGACGCTCCGTCAATTAAGCGCCATGGTATGGGGGAGGCGCTTGCGTGATTAGAATTCAGCGTTTATTATGCTCGTGGCCAGACTCCAGTGTTATGTACTAACGCAATTTTAGCTCTGTCCAGGCGCTCTAGCCACAATCTACACGTTCCTCAGATAGCTGGCGCTTCTTGACCTGTCCGCCACGTTTCGCCTCGCCTATCTGTTTTTCTCCATTGCTCTGCTGCCGACGATATAACTGCAGAATCCTAAAAATGGCCAATCGCGTGGAAGACACCCCTTATGAAACACCCTCTGCCCATCGGCAAGTGCACTCGCACTAATCATCATGATAGATGTGCAATATCTCATGACGATACAGGAAAATTGATGAGAACGTTCCGGAACTTCATGATGAATCGATCGAGGAAGATTCAGATGAGAAGAATTTCCTCCAGAAGATGTGGAAGTAGAGCCCTCTCAGGTTTCTGGGTACTGTTTTTCATTCGGATGCAGGTTACCGGCGTCGAGTGACACATTGCCCAGGTTCAGTACCCGCGGCCCTGTTGACGAAAGGGCTGTATCTCTCAGTACCGGCTCGCCAGATCAAAGCCTCCAGTGGTCAGACGCAGAACGCTTCTAACAACCAGAATATCGTCTCTCAAAAGTACGTGGTCCCTGTTGTGCCGGGGCTACCGTTTGACGGGGTCGATATAGTAGGAAGACGCCTATTCCTCCTCGCCAGGTTGACCCCAAACGATACGGATAAGCGGAGGGAGATCACCAATCCCATCAGCAGAGATGCGGCCAAGAGATATAACCACTGCAATTTCGAAGTTACCCTGTATCATTGTATGATAAAGAATCCCAAGATGCTCGGTGTATATGTACATACAAATATGGAACAGACGAAAATGTCCCCCGAGTCCAAAGCGCGTTTAATTTTGGGCAGAATCGCAGGATGGTCTCCATGAACTCTATCATCAACCCACTGCATGTAACTCTCCTCGTTAACGGAATACAACTACAGCTGCTTTCTGTAATTGAGGATACTTACACCGTACGTCCGGGGACCTTTGATCATTCTTGGAGTGGATCATGTACAGCTGTGGATGCGATCGATCTAGGTCTGATGAATCC
>JABCPV010000077.1:0-161607 GCA_016584345.1 Suillus ampliporus | reverse complement strand
CGATTCTGACAAGCGTCCTCCGGACACTATACCCAGCAATGTGACGTCATATGAAGCTGGTGTCGCACTCACCACCCAGTATTTGAGCAATCGGGTGACGAGCATGAGGTCAATCACAGCGTTGTTCCTGCTGAACACCAGGACTCAGCCACAAATATGATTATGCAGACATCTCGGTTGTTCCTTTGAAATATTGCCTTCTCATGTACGGAAGCCGAGATCATGGAGCTATTTCAGCCGTCCGACAAAGTTGCACAGGTGAGTATCCTATCACCCTGCCATATATTCTTCATATTTTATGCACTGTCTCGGTGGCAAAATCAATAGAGACACCAGATTCTTCGAGAATATGCTGATCGTTCTGATAGTAGAAATACTTTGTGACTTTTCATTTCTATCTTACTCGCTATCTCTGCCGTCCATACCTTCGCTGACATTCAATTCCGTCAGGTGAGGACCGTATCATACATATTCAAGGGATGAAAAATATATAGCTGGAGTGGTGACTCAGAAGATTCCAACATACTGGTATACAGGATCTCCTGCATAAAGACAATGTATAGTCACTGCCGGATCCCAAACCGTCCTCCATATACTAGCTAGACAGAATCTGACGAGTATGTCATTCCCCTGGAATATCGTGACAAGCCTACCGTCAACTTATTCTCGCCGCAGCGTAACTTAGGACAGCCAGGAAGACATCGCGATGATCATTGATCATTTGAACTGGCAGAAATATATGAGTGTCGCTACCATTTTCTGCGACCGAGCTACATTATGCACTGCAGCTTCTTGACTGGCGTGCTACATAAGGTGAGGATTCTGCTGGTGCATCCAGCATAATCATATTTTGCATGTCTAGATCATCTATTCGACCCACAGTACCCATTTTGCCATTTTCCTTCGATTTGTCTGCCAGGGGAGACCTCATTTTTGCGGTTTCGTTGGGACATTAGTATATTGCATGCCTTTTCAACTTTCGCTGCGGCTGTCCGCGTGAGAATATATTGTTTCCAGACCACAGGCGAGACCCCTCATGAAGACGGTGACCTCGTCAGCACACTCAACTTGAAGCTCAATAAATTATCTAAGACAGTACCTCGACGGCTGGAGAGGCGGGCATAGTTGTAAATGTAGCTGAAGGTCGGGACCCGGGACCTCAAGCTCTTGACAACACGAAAGTACTCGCTTCCCCCGCCTGCATTTTTTGCTGTATTTATTATCATGATATAGAACACCCTACACCCTTGCCACATCCATACTCGCACTTATGCTGCTCAACACCTCGTCCGCATTAGAGAAGCGAATTGGGATGGTGCTGTGGAAGTTTGCTCCTTGTAAATTACGAGTCACTTCGCCGGTGATTCCTTTCACTCATAATTCGATCACACTAAGGTCAATGTTCCATCGGCGCTCGTAAATATGAGGGTACCATTGCAAGTGCTTCTGTACGAAACGGCATTAGCCACCGGATCCCCAAACCGCCACACACCGTTCCCGTATGCCAGACATAAGATATTTCTGACTGTCTTGTGCCGAATACATAGATCAAGCCCAAGGGATGCTGCATGACGTCGTCACCAGTTTCATGCCCGGGCAAGAGGTCAGAAAGTGACGAATGCAAGAAATGAGAATATGTAATCCCTGCTGATGTGTGTCACCAACACTTGGAAACACATTTCAAATGCCTGCGATCAGCCTCGCGACCAACACTCGGACTACTCGGACTACCAGTTGTGATACTTTGTGGATATCAACGACGAAACCGCGGATATCAACGAAGAAACTGCGATATCTTCGGAACACGAGCCTTATCTACATAGCCCGCGCTCAAGCTGTGAAGGGAATACTAGGATAAAGCAAGGAAGACGCACCTGTATAGGATTTGAACAAGAATATCCCTCCAGCGCTACCGAGCATTGAACAAAACGTTCACTCCATTGCAGCTTTCATTCATTCTGCATATTTTCGTTCAGTGTCCAAGGACTCCAAGTGCAATACTTCTGAGTAAGTGATGGAATTGATTTGATGAGTATGAACTGAAATTATATCGCGCCCATCAGGTGAAGTTCCCGAGCCAAAACCATGTCTTTACCAGTCCCCTACGAAGCAAGAGAAGTCGACGACAAGCCTCACTAAAAGTTGCAAGGACACACTGAGGTGTGAATGGTGTCCTTCACCTGTCTGATAAATGGCAGATCATGACCTGTTCATGGGATGGCTCACTTCGAGTTTGGGACTTGAAGAGTGGAACGCAGGTCGGAGATGCCTGGCAGGACGAGGGAAGTGGATATTTTTTCGCTATAGGACTGTCGCCGGACGGCAAGACATTAGCAAGCGGGAGTGATGATGGCGCAGTGAGATTGTGGGACGTTGACACCGGGAAGGTCATCAAAAAATGGACGGGGCACACAAAGACAGTGGGATCTGTGTGCTGGAGTCCAGATGGGAGGCGAGTGGTGAGCGGGTCCCAAGATGGAACAATAAGAGTGTGGGACGTCAAAAGCGGAAAAACCATCCTTGGGCCAATGAAGGTAGGGAGCTACATCTGGGCTGTTTGCTACTCACCGGATGGCACGATGATTGCGACGGGCGGCGACAAACTGAAAATATGGGAATGCTAACACAGGCGAACTACTGAAAACACTTCAGGAATTCATTTTGTGCCTAGCATGGGCCTCGGATGGAAACATTCTTATCGCCGGCGGACCATCCTATATGAGAAATTCGACACCATCACCTGGACGGAAACCGCAGTTCTAGACGAGCACAAAAGACTTGTTGATGCCATTGCACTGTCTCCAAAAGAGCACATTTTCGCAAGCGCATCAATCAACAAGACAGCGCAACTTTGGAACCTCAACAACAAACAAGCCCATCAGACCACTCCTCTATCATGAGGATGGGGTAAAATCCGTGGCCTTTTCTGCGGATGGAAAGTTCCTCGCCACTAGGGCTGCCACGACAATCACCTATACACGTGGGATGTCTCTTGCTATCCTCAGAGAAGCTGGCCTCCATGACCTTCTGTCGGAAATGTGACTTTGGATACATTTTCACACTGACAACCGGTCTGCTCATCCTTTCATGTTTTGCGTCAGGTCTCGTCAACAGCTTTACACGCTTCCTCGTTCACACAGAACACTGTGAAACAATCAGGCCTAGATGTGTGTTCCTCGTTTCTTCCCAATTTCCGAGTTTTTGAGCCTATCTACATCCTAGGCTGATGCTATACGACGCCGAGCCGCGCAAATCGATGAAGCTTGTCCACTACCCCCAAGGTTTTTCGATGATGTACGTTTTCTCCATGTGGAGTTTAATGGTTCCTTTGACCAATATCTTATCAGTTCTTTCCCTCGCGCGGTATCCCATCCCACGGACAGGGTGACCATCGCACCACAGGACAACGTCAACGCACCCTCCTTAGTCTTCTACCCTCCTTCTGGCGCCACTACCCCTCTGACCCACACGGGTTAACTGAGCGTGACACTCAGTCTCGATCCCGCCATCGCAGCTGGGCTAACGTCGTCTCCGGCATGCAGTTGCGAGAGCCACCAGTAGTCGACGTTCCGTGCACACCGGGCAAGCTTGTACATTTTCTCCTTATCGGTTCTTCTTCATCACTGATTCATTCTTACACAGAGGAACTATCACGCGAGAAAGAAGTTGGGGGTCAGCTCCTCTCGACTTCCTAATACCAAGAAATCCAGCGGAGTAACACACGATACACCACTGTCATCACAGCAACCACCTGCCATGGTGTCCGAGGCACTTCCCGCACATGCTGCTACCGCGAGGCCAATGGGAACTCACCATCTCACAATAACAGTTTTTTTTTTTTGATCCTTGTTTATTGTCCGTTGGGGTGATGCCCTATGGTAGACAATACGTACTGTATGTTCGGTTTGTGTTAAGTATGTGCTGTTCTATAGTATGTCGTGCTCAATGGTTCAAGCTGGGGCGAGAACGTTAACACCAACTGAAGGTGATAAGGTGGTAATACATCTGACCGTTGTCGTATTCCATGTTCTCTCTATACGTCTCTATTCGTCTCTTTCCTTGGGGGGGGACACATCACCGAATGCTGATTCGAGCCTGCGAGTATTCGCGATGTATGTGAACAATGGTTTGAAGCTCTTGGGGTCATTTAAGAGTTGTTTGAGATGGGGGGATTGCGTTCCGAGTTCGATTTGCATTTTGGTGCGCTGCCGGAGATATGCCGGGCATTCGAGGAGGAAGTGGTAGACTGATTCGTTCTTTTCTTCGCATTGGTGGCATGTCGCCGTTGGTGCTTTTGCTATGCGGTGGAGGTGCTTGTTGAGCGGCGCATGTCCTGTGCGAAGCTGGACCAGGAGGGAGCTGTGACGTCTCGGTAAGGCGTCGATGATACTGGCAAAGTGTTTTGAAGGGGTGGTTGGGTCTATGGTTTTGATTGCTCTGTATCAAGGTGACTTGTGCATGATTTCTCTTGCTTCGTGCTTGATTCTCTCCGCGAATGTTTGTCTCGTTGCCGATTTGCTAATGGGGAGGAGTTTCGGGAGTCCATTGCATGCCTGTAAGGATTTCGGTAGGTTGCGTGTCTCTGAGCTCTCTCCTCTCGCTGCTCTCTTGGCGAGGATGTCTGCTTCCTCATTGCCTGGGATGCCCTCGTGGCCTGGGGTCCATCTCACCAAGAGTTTCCTTCCATCGTCATCTGGGAGAAGTTTACGGAGGTTGTCGTGGAATATGTCCATGAGGTAATGGCCTGGCTGTGAGTTGAATGCACCCGTGGCTCTTATCGCCGCTTGGTTGTCCACTCCCAGTGACATCGTACCCTCTCCCCCTGCTTCTTTTAGCAGCTGCACTGCTAAAATCATGCCTATTATCTCTCCTTCGTACACCGTATGTTCCTCAGCGCTGCCTAGATGGAATCTCAGCTCCTTCACCGTCTCTCCGTTTCTCATCATTACGGCTGCTCCTCCAATCCCTCCGTCTATTGCTGAGCCATCCGAATACGCCCTAAGGTTCTCGTTCGCAAGTGTGTCTTCCTTTACTGCCTCCTCCGTTTTGTGCGCGATGCTGGTGGTGGCGTCTGCTTCCCACTTGGGGAAGTGGCAAGTAGGGTCGATCTTTTCGATTGTTGAAGGGTTTGTTCTGAATTCGTTCATTAGCTTGTAGAGTGGGGCTGGGTGGCGCTTATGCCCTTCGAAATTTCTCTTTGCGCAGAAGTTATACGCGGACCTAATGCCTTTTGCTAGCGGGTGTGCTTCTGGGAGGGTAGCCATGCGGAGGGTGGCTCTGAAGCATATTTTGCGAAGTGTCTGTTGGAAGGGTAAGATGTTAGTGTGTGCGTCTAGTAAGTCTGAAGCTGTGGAGCGCATTCCGCCTGTGATCAAGAGGGCTGCCATTCTTTGGACTCTGGCCATTTGCGAGGGCGAAGCCGTGCGCTCCCCTACCGTTCGTTTTCTTTCCTTTTCCTTTTGAGATTAGACCTGCGCACCAAACGTCAGCGGCGTACAGCATTTTGGGGACGATCACCCCCTCATATAATTGTTTCATCAAACGGCTGCGGATGCCTTTCGTCGTTCGAATCATTCGGTTGCATGCCAGCGTGTAGTTAGTTCCCTTGGCCAGCGCATATGCTGCATGTTCTTTGAAATTGAGATTCTCGTCGATGATGATGCCTAGGAACTTATGCGATCTTGAGGGTTGAATTTTGTGGCCGTGAATTGTGATGGGAGGGCGTGGTGATGGCTCAGATTTGCGGGGGTCTTCTTCACTTGGTATTCGTTTCTTGGAGAGGCATATTAGTGCCGTTTTGTCTAACTTGAATTCCGCGTTGTGCTCTCTGCTCCAGTCGAGCGCGCCGTTGGGTTTTTTCCATCATATTCTTGAGTTTGGCGTTTGATTCTTCATAAGATTGGCCTTTTGCTACGAGTGCTACGTCGTCGATGAATCCTAAGCTTAATTCTCCTGCGCATGGGTTGGGGTTAGCAACTTTTAGAAGGTCAGAGTTATAGAAAATGAAGGCCAGGGGGGATAGCGGGCAGCCCTGATCGACCCCGTTTACCACGTTGAATACTTCGGATTGGTAGTCGTCGAATACGAGGTATGTGGACCGGTTGTCAAGGTGTCGTTTGTACCATTCTATGTATTCTTGCGGGACTCCTGCCTTTTTGAGGTTGTGTAGAAGCTTGTTGACTACAATGCTGGGAAACGCAGCTTTAACATCGAGAAATAATAGAGACACATAGCCTTCTTTGGATGCCCAAGCATCCGTGATGAATTTTGTGAGGAGGTGGAGTGAGTCGGTGGTTGAACGGCCTGGGCGGCCTCCAAAGTGTGTAGCGGCTAGAAGGTTGTTCTGTTCGGCGATGTATATCAGGTCGTCAGCTACGCAGGATGATAAGATTTTGGCCATCGTGTCGAGCAGTGTAATCGGTCGGTATGCTTTTGGCAGGCTGTAATCTGGGCGGCCTGGTTTGCGCAGTACTATCGTTGAGGAGGTCTTCCACTATTCTGGGTAGATGCCTAGCGTGAACGTCGCTCGGAATATGGGTGTCATGTATGGGACAAGGAGGTCAGCGCATTTCGTAAAGACACAATTACTTATTCCGTTTGGGCCTGGGGCTTTGTGCGGTGCTAGTCTAGCTATGGCACGAAATATCTGTTTGCTCGTGATTAGTGCAAATTCACTGACGGGCGACGGGTAATGATAATTAGGATCGATATACTCATTCTCGGGTGGGGGTCGGAAGAACACGTCGTATAGCAGCTCGCTCTTCCTTGTGTTGTCCTGCAGGTTTGAGCTTTGATTTACGTTTGCCGGGTCCTTGAGCGAGGTGATTCTGGTGTGGTGTTGGTCCGTGGGGTTGCTGGCGACATACTTGTGGAAGTTCCAAACTCCTGTCGGTTGTAGGTTTTCTAACCATTCGTTCCAGTGTTGTTCTTTCACCTTCTTGATGCTCTCTGAGAATTTGTTTCGCGCGATTCGGTACTCTTCATGGATGGGTTCATTCCTGCAGGTGAGTTTAGCTCTTGATTTACGGCCAAGTTTGTGTACTTCCTTTCATTCTTTGTCCAGGGTTTTGGACCACCATCTTTTCGCGTACGGTGATGGTTTGGTTTTGGGTACATGTTTTTCTACGGCCTGATTGATGGATTTGGTGAGGTCGGTGAATGCTTGCTCGAATTGTTCTTGCGATTCTAGATCTACTGGGGCCGGAATGGTGTCGAGGATGCTTGCTAGTGTTTCGTTGAGTTCATCCCAGTCGGTCTCTCGGTAATTTAGCCGGGGGGTGGCGTTGATTTCGGTTCGGGTGTAGGTCTATGGAGGTTATGATTGGGAAGTGGTCCGTGATTATGGGGTGGAGTTCGTATTCCACATCGCACTTGATGATCGCTTGTTGGAGTTCGGCTGAGCAGTAACACGTTGTCTGGGCGTGTGAGATTCTTCGTGTTGGACTGCTTCGAGGGTAGCAATTCCTGGGGGAGTATCTGGACTAGATTATACAAGGCTAAGAGGTTAATTAACACTCCCGTGGCGTCTAGGTTGGCCGCGGTGAATAGGTGAGTATTATTCAGCATTTCCCACATGGGGTGGTGGCAGTTGAAGTCACCCATCCATATAATATGCTCATTGGGTCTGGTGTCATCGCCTTCAGCGACTTGATTGGGAGGGATGTCTCTTCGCCTGTTTCGTTCAGTAGACATATGTCTACTGAAGAAGTGTAGCGTGCTGTCGCTCTTGCCAGGATTGTAAATGTTATATATGCGTACCTTTCCGAACGGTCCCGTTAGATCGATTGCCATTATGTTGGTTGACATGAGGGGGACTAGGTGCCAGTTATTTTTCGATAGTTTTTTGTTGACCAACATGATGACTTGGGTTCAGTTCGGGGTTTCCGTTGTGATTGGTGGGGTATATTACATCCCAGTATTGTCTGAGATTAGATGCGTTAGCTAGGTTAACAGGGTTTAAGTATGGTTCTTGTATGCAGGCTAGATCGAAGCTGTTGGGGTCTAAATTTTTTGAGCATGTGCTCCCAGGTGTTGAGTGATTTGCGAAGGTTTTGTTGCCAGATTCTTAAGTTGTTGTCGCGATCAGGGGGTTGTTCGTTGTCGGTGTGATCCATTAGACTAGGTTCGGTTCTTCGCTCCAGCTTCCGGGGTTGTATGGTTCGTGGATTGGGGGATGGTGACCAGTGGGGCGTTGATTGGCGAGGTTCAAGTTCGGGTTCGGGTTGTGCGAGAGGTTGGTTTTGCTGTTGTGCTGCTCGTGCGCGTTGGCTGGAGTTGATCCATTCGGTCAGGGATCTGGGATTGGTTGCCTAACGGAGTGAGGTTCGCGTTGTTCGGGTTTCGTTTCGTCTGGCTTTGCCGCTGTCTATTGACTGCTTGCCATCCATTGTCCGTTTTTCTCTGAGGTGGGCGTTGATGGGGTGTCCATTGATTCGGTTGTGGTTCTGCCTCACTAACGCGTTCGTTGGCGCTTCCTACAATGGTTTCCCATGTCAGCGGGTCGTCGGTAGGGAAAAAGCGATACTTGGACTCCTCATTACGGCCTTTGTGGGCTTCCCATTTCTGTTTAAACGTTGGACACGCTCTGTCCCAGGATGCGTGGCCGTTGACTTTGCAATTGGTACAATAGAACTTGTTTTCGTCTTGTTGGTCGCATGTTGCTGTCCGGTGTTGTTCGCCGCATGTGCCACATGTGTCATTTTCATCTGGGCATGTTGCTGCGATGTGAGCTCCGTCGAAAGAGTGGCATTTGAGGCATCTGGTAGGTTCAGGGATCAGCTTGCGTCCATATACCTTCTTGCCTTCTACTGCTAGGCCGAATTTGATGGCTTGGTTCGCGCTTTCTTTGGTCGTGAATGTGAAGACTGTGTGGGCTGTTCGTTGTTCTGGGCTCCTTCGCGCTATTGGTTTGATGTATCTTGCCTTGCTGATTGAGTTTGGTTTGATTCCCGCCTTCTTTTCGATGTTCACTATTGCTGCTCCTGAATCTGGTACGAAGGCTATGGGTACATTCTCTACTAGGACGTGGTATGACCGTTCTTTGATGACCATTTCTGCCCCGAAGTGTTCTAAGAATTTTCCTCGGTTGGCGGGGGGGTTGAACCATGCCGCTGAAGCGGTGGTGTTGAGCTTGTATAAGACTCCTCCGTGAGGCAAACGTCTAGCTGAAGAGAATGTTAGGTCTTCAGGGATTGTTGGGTCTTGTTTTCTTAATAGTTCAATTGCCATTGATGCCTTTGCCACGAGTTGGGCTTCCGTTAGGTCTCGGAGGGTGTTTACGAATTGGATTGATCTTCTGTTGAGTAGGATTTGTCTTGACTGGGCTTCGCTTCTTGCTAAAATCTTGGTTAGTGGAGGGGAGGTGCTTTCCCTCGGTGCAGTTTTCGTGAGGTCGAGGTCCGTCAGACCTGTTTCTCTCCTCCTCTCGTACTGGTACTTGGTTTGCGGCTGTTACAATGTTCTCCGCTGCCTTTCCCATGCTTTCGGCTGAGTTGTGAAGTTGGTTGCGTACCTCTAGGACTGCGCTCTCTAGTGCTGCTGTGTGATTGGCTGTGACTTCCGTGAGAGTTTCTACTTTCTCATCGAGGGTTGCGACCAGTCCTCCTAGTAGCGCTTGAACTTTCTGAATGATCTTGTTCGTATCTATTTCTTGCTCGATCTCGTAGATTAGAAAGGCGAATGCCCATAAGATTTCCGAGTGGGTGGCTCCTAGGTTCGCGGTGATGCTGAATTCGAAGAGTGCTAAGACTATTGCATTTAGCATGCTTCCTGCTATTGGTAGTTCCATTCCGTGAGTACCGAGAATCTTCTTGGCGGATGCTACGGAGTTGATATCGGTTCTGATTCCTGATGCTAGGGCATGTTCTTCGAGCGACTTGCTGGTTGATAGAAGTGGTTTGCTTGCTGTGGTTTTGCGTTGGACTCTTGCTGATATCGCTGGGGTGTTGGATCCGCTCGGTGCCATTGGTACTTATTGCCTTGGTGTGCTTGGGTGTCTTGCTGGGTTTGTTGGAGACGGCGGTGGCGCCGTTGGGCGTTTTCGGCGCTGTTGAGCGCGCTGTTGGAGTCGGGGTATTCGGGGTCCTGATTGGGGTGCCACTTGGTAGCGGTCCAAGAAGCTCCTTTACAACTCTGAAGCTCCACTGTCTAGTGTATCAATGGATATATCCCGTGGTTTGAATTAGCTTTTCCCCGCATCTCCTGCCAGATGCGGGTTGCTTCCAAACTGTATTGATGGTGCGCGACGTCTTTGATGCCAGTTGGATTGGATCTTACTTCTTTTGATCCAGTACTAATAGCCTAGGGATGCATTGATGAAGCGATGATCAATGATTGGTGCTCGTCGCCGCCACTTCCCGCACAATCCCGCACCATTTCCTCCCAAAATACACATTGCAATGATCCGAAAACACTCCCAGAGGTTAGCGTTGCTGTTGACATCGACTTCCACAAGTAGAAACTACTGCGACGCGATGGCACTCTTTTCCTGTGTGGAATTACTTACAGAGCCTTTGGTCCAATACCAACTATCGTTTCTCCGTGGATGCACAACAGATTCTTGAGCATAGTATATCTCGATGAACATTATGATCGTCTCTCTGAGGCCCAAAAATTCGGCTTGGTACTAAGTTTTCCCCAATATGACTGCACCGCAGCTCATGACCGTTACAGTCACAGCTTGCTGATATACCTGTTGGTCTCCAACATCGTATGTCACGTTGTTTTCGTATTCCATCAAGATAAGTGATATTCGCTTAGTCCAGACTCCACCCTAACGAAGTGGTACATGCGGATTTCATGAGTGCAGGCAAAGGTGCGGTGTACATACACCGTGTGAACCTTCTCGCGTTCGCTTAGAGCAATGTACTCATCGACAGTAACGGAAGATCTCTAGTAGCAGACTATGGGCTCCTGGCTCCTCGGGGGTAACGCGCCAAAGGTTGCGCCACGGTTTTTCGAAGTTCCGAATGAAAACGTCGAGGATACCCTTACCCTTGGCTCACCAAAAATAGAACATCTTTTGGACGCATCGCATACTAGGTCTATCAACGGCGTATATTTTACGGGTTCGCAGCCATACTGTGGCATTCGCAGTGACCACCAGGTTGTTGTCACCATACTCAGGGGTGCCAAGCCTAAGCTTCCCGAGATCCCTGCCATTGATGATTGTCCCCGGGATTCCAAAGCTTCATCGAGCAATGTTGGCTCGAGATATCACGGCGACCTCCAATTTATAATCATGACTCAAGGAACGACTAACTTCCTTCTATATAGTCTGCCCAGGGGAGACTAGCCTAAACAGGACCTTTTACATCAGGAGTAACGTGCGATGGGCTCCACAGCTTTTCAAAGCTTTCGACACCGAGAACACGCCTGGCCAATTGCTCGCCGAACCTAGAATGTGGTATTTACTCTTTTGGATGCATCACACACTAGGTTTGCCAACGGCGTATATTTGCGGCCTTCTTGTTCTGAGTTTTATCGGCCGTACTGTTTCATCCGCAGTGATCCAGGTTGTTGCGGCTACACTGAGGGATGTCAAGCCTCAGCATCCGGAATTCCCTACCCCTTCCTACCTTTGAAGATTGTGACTGGGACTTCATCAAGCAATGTTGGTTTGAGATATCAGGGCAACCCCACATTGCTCATATCCGGGATTTGAGGTATCGCTACAGAGATGCTGTGTTGACTGTGTCTGTACCAGACGGGGTCTATCAATCGACTCACTGGGGACTTCTGTGCACATTAGACGATGATTCGTTGGTTTAGAACCAACTTGGGGGATTTGTAATTCGATTGTCACAGGTAGAGGTAAGCGCTTGCAAGCCTTGGAGTGATTGTGTTAGTCACATGGCCATAATTATGGCTGTACGGGCGTTCAATTCGTGCTATTAATGAATGATATGACCAATGATTTATGTAGGCTTCTTACATTCTGTGTGTCAAGACAGGGCACAAATACGACCGATAGGTCGAGTGCCCTTGTCATCCCCGCCGTGTGGCGGTGAACGGATATAGGATCCAGCCAGATACAGCGATCATAGCGGGCCTGATAAGGTCAGTTCTAGCGAGAGTCCCAACGGGAATTTAATAGACGTTTTGTTTGAGGTGTATTTACTTACAAACAGGAGTCATTGGCTGTGCAGGATGGGGTAGGAACGCTCAGCGAAGATAATTCTCGCAGAAAGGAAATAAATGTTGTAGCGGATAATGTTGCGGTAGGGTCAATCAATGCAGAGGTACCGGTTGCATAATTGCGCTGATTGTTGGGATTCGCTAAGTCAAGCGGTGATTGACTCTATCGCGGAGCAGGAGAGGACGAATGGACTAGCGTGACCCGCAACTTCTAATTCGGAAATCAATCAACCATTCCGGAAGTGCCATGCCAATTAATTTGGCAACACGAGGTTTTGCGCTAGCACCCAAATCGCTCCATTATTGGGAGGAGTCCAGGGTTACTGCCAATCCTGCCACGGGCATAAACTGTGAATCGAGATTTTGCAGGCGACAGCCACGGGCCTCAGATGTGAATATAAAATCTCGCATGGGCTAGCAAGCATTTTCTTGCATTCATACCACTTCCTGTACTATCCAGAATCAACATGTATTTGCACAAGTAAGTTTACTTCACGCTTCGTAGACTCGGGATGAAAACATGAGCTTACCATGATTTTACCCAGATTGACACCCTCATCGGCGTCGTCTTCGCGGTTAGGGCAGGCCCCTGAACGAGATTCAATGTCCCTGCAATCATGTATCGAGTGCCTTGACCGACTCCATGACAAGATAGACCGTGTTTACAAGGAAATGCTGGAGCTCCGTACCCGCATTACAGAGCTTGCCAGCTGGCAGTCAGGAGTCGCCGTAGTGGATTCAGGCACATGGAATAGCAGTGGTGACCTGCAAACATTCGTCGACGATGAACATAATGCTATTCCACCATTGTTGACTCCGCCCGACCTCTCCCGCTTGCCAGAGCCATTAGGATGCTATGGCCAGCCTTCGGACTTGGAGTATGGTCCTTTAGAATATCTCGGCGTTAATATTACCCTGCCAGAGGGTGTAGATTCTCTCGTCGATCAACTTCACCAAGGTCAGTTCGCTATGTGCACAGCCTTTCCTTTAAGCGCTTACCATGTACGAGACCTATTGCTCCGCGGCACCTCTGGTTTCGCCAGCAACGAGCCTGGTGTACAACCCTTCCAGCCTCAGTATAGCACGTCCTCTGAGGGTCAGACCTTGTCTGATTCTTCAGTCAGACGCGACCAAAAACTGCCTCTCCCCACTGTGCAAGGCAGGCAAGAGAAAGTAAGGTGCACCCAGCCCGGGTGCTCGAGAGTTGTTAGGAAGGATGGCCTTACTCGGCATGTGAACCAGACACATCTGCGGAAGGTTAAGTCTGTTTGCGCCAGCTGTGGAAAGGGGTTCACGCGTCGGTATATGGAGAGGGACCATATCTGTCGGGCCGAACGTAGAAGTTCCTAGATTATTGTTCTTGTGACCTATGTATTTGGGCCACCACTTCAATTGTATCCATTGGACAGGGAAAGCCCTAGAGACAGATATAGAGATCTTGAAAGAAGCAGGAAAGGCGATGTGTACCAATGCGAATAGTAAAGTTGTTTCCCATGCGGTCATATCGACGCTGATGGGAGAGCATGCAGCCGAATTACTGACAACGATCGTCTTTGGCCTATTCAACTGAATCCTTCACGCACTGAACGTTATGACTTCTAGTTGACACATACAAAGCCCCTTGTTCACGATTAGCCATGACAACGTATATATGACAGCATATACCTGTGCCCTGCTGCCCTTGTTCATCATGCTGTATAGTATTCCACCCTCTTAGACGTCGCTCAGTACTCACTCTCAAAGATCCCCGATGCAACCGCCTTCTACGAAGACCACTTGCCCAGTGATATGTTCCGAGATACCGCTGTCTGGTTTGCAATATTGAGAGGCGTCGCAAGTTGTTCAGGGGAGTGCTATAATCAGAGAGAAGCCGATACGAAGAGAAGAGGATAGAAAGGTGTGCATGCCTCATGTACCATCGGCGTTGCGATAGTCTGATCCCACTGCTCGATGGTCACGTCCACAATTTGGACGTCCTCGGACGGCCAGATGCCATGGTTTACCACGACTGAGAGTGCTTCGAATGTGTGCGTCACGGCGGACTTGGAGGAGAAATCTGCTTGGACACACACTCCGGAGTGTGGGGGAAGCTTCAAGCTGGCTCGGAGAGTCTGGATGGATGTCAAGTTAGACTTGTAAGTGCACTGTGCAGCCACATCTACACCAAGGGCTGGAAAGGAAAGTGGAGTATCAGTCGCATTTTGGACCAGAGCGATGGAAATACACAAGTAGAGTGCAGCCGACGCCCCATATACTCATGCTCGCTTGATCAATACTCGTAGTAGAAATCGTCCCATAAGTTTCCTAATATTAATGAAAATGCTTCCGACAGATTACATAATTATGCAATTATTTGATATCTGCTCTTGGTCCTTTTTATCGATATATCCCGGTGATAATGTCAACGATGTGTTGCTAGAGCATGATACTGCCCTTGCCTAATATTGCAACACTACCTATCCCCCTATGCCTGTTCGGTACGCCGGGGCCGTATTACGAGTGTCGTCCTCATCTCGGGCCTCGGCTCTGACCAGTTCCACATCGGCGAAGGGGGTCTTCCTGATGGGCCAGGATACTCGGTTCTTTGGGAATTGTATATGAAGTTGCCGCCCATCCAGAAGTTCTGATGCGCATTGAATGCATGTAACTTAGCACATGAAACACGGATGGTAATTAATTAATTACCACCCATGTAGTGTGTACAAAGCCAAGTGGGAGAAGTTCGGCCTGGGTAGTCTTGAGTAGTGTGGACAATGTATTCCCGTTTAAGCTGCTCGACGGATCTTACGAAGCTGGGGGATACCGTCAATAACTAGTGCATCCTCATGTTCATTTTGTCCTCTTTGCCTGACAACCTCCCAGCCAAGATCAGAGCTCCAAGGGGTTCATTGGATAATGGGTACAGCAACTGGGCGGCTCTTTATTCTGAACGAGTCCAGCTGTACCCCTCACACATAAGTATCATCGACTCGAGGACATTACTCTGCCTGCCGGTGAGTTTGTACCATAGAGATGCTCATGGCCAGGATGGGCGTGGTACTTACCTTGTGATGAGCGGTCCAACGAAGGGACAACCAGAGTCTGTCAATGGGGTTAGATGTGAAGAGCCCTTCGACTACGGGTTTTGCATCTGAGACTGCCAAGATTGCAATCGGAGGGTTTAGCGAGCACGCCGTCATATACGAGCTCTCTGGCCGCCGTCCCTTTGTCGTACTGGAAGTTTTTGAAAGATGTCTAATTCAAAGTACTCTGAGTTGCACTGAGGCGCTGAGAATGCTTCCTCTCTTCGTTTATTATCCCCTTTCAAATCAATTAATGTTTTACACACTGAACCTCACGACTGACATGTTCCTCGAACAAAGCTCCCCGTCTGCTGCCCACTTGCTTTCATCATGCTGTATCGTACCGAACTACGGTTCCTGAATTTCACCCTCTCACTCGTGGCTAATTGATGAGCCTTAAAGGTCACCTATACAACCCCCCTCTACGAACACTACTTGCCCAGTCACATGTCCGGAGATCACGGATGAAAACAGTACCGCGATTTGGTTTGCAATGCCGAGAGGCGTCCCAAGCTTTTCCAGCGGAGTCCTACAATAGCAGATAAGTACACTAGTATTAGATACGTCACACGGTGAAGAGAATGACTCACGCAACTAGTATAGGTCCACTGACGGCTGGATCGTTCAGTGCCTCTTGTACCATCGGCGTCGCAACCCATCCAGGTGCAATACAGTTTACGCGTCCCTTCGGCGCGATCTTCACAATTTCGGTTTTCAGTGGCATTGTCAAGCCATACATCATTGCTTCTCATCTCGCTCAGCTCATATCTGATTCACATCTGATTTACAGCAAATGTAGAAACCCACCACTCTTGCTTGTAGCACAATCGCCATGGTTTGCTTCACCGTAGTTGCCCGCTGTGCTCCCGATGAGCACAATTGAAGCCTTGCCTTCCACGCTATCTGTTGCCGTGCGCAAGTACTCACAACTGACCAGGAAGCTTGAGGTGAGGGTTGCGCTGATGGTCTTGTCCCACTGCTCGATGGTCGTATCAATGATTGGGACGTCCTCGGGCGGCCAGATGCCGTGGTTGACCACAACTACTGCCACAGGGCCGAACGGTGTGCCTGAAAGCGTATCGAACATGTGCTTCACGGCAGGCTCGGAGGAGAGGTCTGCTCAAAGGTTTGGGTGCAAGGAGCTTAGCGGTCAGAGCCGCAGTCAATACACTGAATGAGGGTTGGGATGCGGCAGGAGTAGCCTGGACAAATGGGGGCGCCTGATCAAGTGGCGTAAGTCTCCACCATGCCTGGTATAACTCCTCTACCGGGTGCATGTGCACAAGTCCACCAGTGTAATGCCAGACCTTCATTCCATTGTCCACACACAGATGAGGAGACAGGGTAGCCGTCAAGAGGAACCTACCACAGGGTGACCACTCGCAAAAAGAGGTGTTTGGTGCGTCGATGGTACATATCTTTGACAATGTCCTTCTGTCGAAGATATCGATTTTTCCTGGCAGGTTACCGAAGCCAGCAAGTGTGACAAGGCGGCCTTGTGGATTGAAAGAGATAACGTTATGAGGAGAGGATCCAAAATCATGGAGCATACGCACATGTTGATCAAATAATGTAGTGCAATGGACGGGTTCAGTCCAGGACTAAGAGAGACCATCGATGCACCTTCAACGCACAGCTTGTCAGCGGTGCCCTTCACCCATTCAGCAGGACGGTAGACCTGGACTTCCTGAGAAACAAGACGAATGGCATGCGACTCAGATATCGTATACTGAAGATCCCAGTTCTCCTGCGACTTTTGTGTGAAGGAGATGAGCTCCCCGCCGGTGGAGGCAGAGAAGACGCGGAGATTCTTGTGCTGGGCACCATCTTCCAGCTTGACTGCAGCGATGCGTGTGGAGTGATATTTTACCGATGCCTACATGGTATACACGAAGCGTACCTGGCCGCTCCCAAGTCGAGAGGTATGTTCCGCACGGAGAGAACTCGAGTTTGACGATATTTGGAACGCCCAGTTCTTAGAGTAGCTGTACGCCTTCGGCTAGAAAGATCCGCACACTAGGATCGAATTAAGTCAGCCAGGCGGATCACGCGAGCACGAGGCAAGACGCACACAGTTAGGAGTGCGTATGAGAAGAGACGGTCGTCGGGACTGTAGTGGTATGTGCGAACTGGGACATCGGGAGCAGCGAATCCCTCTATTGGCGTGTATGTGGGCGTGCCGCCGATGAGGCCTATGCTCTTCTGTGCGCGGACTATGAGATTCCAATCAAAAGCAACTCCAGACTGAATATTTTACGAACAAGCATATTGCTAGGAGAGCTGGGAGGCCATTTTTGTGCTGAGGCGGAGGGGGGCGAGAACGAAGCAAGTGAATGCTTCACGGAGGAGACTAAAGATGGAGGGAGAAGATGAAGGTGCCAATTAGCACAATCAATGCACAACTGCATTAACAAACAAGATCCACTTTAGGGCAAGCTGACTAGACTCGTAACCAGTCTGGACTACGTCTTTGATATTGTTAAGTGTTTGACGTAGTCAGACTGGTCGATCTCGGAATGATTTGGCAGGCGAAGCGACTTGTCCGTGGTATTGGTAAGCCAGGCTGGTCACGAGCCTACAAGCTGACGGTAAATTGCTCTCGGTCACTTACAAGATGGCCTCGAGGCTTATGCTTTCGCTATTACATATGTTAGCCATTTCACTCAGGGTTAAAGTCGAACAGTGCTGATTCCTGAAGACCGAAGTGATGAATGCGGTGGTCTCGAGAAAAAGATACTTTTGCATCCAGTCAAGCTCGATCGCAGCTATCCTCGAGAGAGATGTGGATTGAAAGTTTTCATCCAACATTCCTCTGGAGGACTACCATTTAAACACCTTCAAGCAGCTCAAGCTCAGTGATATTCGTGCTACATACGAAGTGGTTTGAGAGTCGGCAATTATACAATGTATAACTTGCCCAAATCTTCAGCGGTGCGTTTCAAAGTGCTGACCGAATGTCACCGACGCTTTTATGCCCATGGTATTTTCAAGGACATATATGCCATTTTCTACCATAGGGCCCAGCCCCCTCTTGGAGCTCGTCTTGGAACCTCTTTGGTTGCTTCTGGGGATGTTTTTCCATTCATCTAGCCCTTCTCTGCATACATTGTGAAGTTCCTGCTCACAGGATTGGGTTATCTGCACCAGTAGTGCAACGTTATATCCACAGGTACACTATAAACCCGTCGCACTATCATGTCACCCCCACTACATCACTGTCAAATTTTAAACCCGAAAAATTACTGGATCACCTTCAGAAAACCCGTGTCAAGTTTTCGGATCTATTCAAGGGACATCTCCTCTTTGACGGCGCCGATTTCATATACAAAGATTTTTGCCAGTCGCACACATCTTGCGCACGGCACGAGTTTATTTGGGTTCCAATCTTGGCAGAAGTTGGCATGGGTTACAACTTGACCGTACTTCAATTCTGATGGCGCGTTTCTTTCATTGACTTTCTGACAAGCGCTGAATCTCAAAGGCGATTTCTACAGGCTTTGTAGTCACAGTACGTAGTGTGTGTCGCCGGCTCCCAAACGAAGCTTGGGTGTTTGAGGATCTACACAGCCTATGTTTTGGTCATCCTGTGAAAGATACGTACTTCGTGAACTTTGACGCATCATCCCGGCGTGTTATTCATTCACAGAGTTCCAGTAAATGCACCTCTTCGTGAGTGAGAACCTACTTATACTAGTACTGTAACTCTTAGAAAGTTAAACGTTATGTGAACACTCGCACAATATTGTTGACCCCTTTATTTCTTGTACCCTCGGTCATTTACTCTGCTCGTTCATGGGAAGCCCTAGAACTTTTCGGCATGTGACTACTTACATGTATGTCTGGTATATCATTGAGCCCGTGTAATCATCTGGGTGCGCAGCGCACAGATTGTTACGTGTTAGCCGCATTGCGCAAGGCACGAGGTGCTGTCTTTTGGGCCTCAGGGTCACTGGTACCCCAGCTTCTGAAGCCTCAAGCCGACCAATTGATTCTAGTAGACCGATACCCATCGATTTGAAATGGCGATTTGAACCTTGGCGGAAAGGGAGGTAGTTATTGTTTCCCGCGTGCCGCACCTGCCTGCCTTCGTTCAAAGAATACGAAATGTGACTTGTACCGTCCAGGGTTACGTTGACCTGCCACCGGCATAAGTTATGGATTAAAATGACGCCCAACGGCCTCGGGCGTGAATATAAAGGCAAGAATCTCGCAAAGGCTTGTAAGTATTCCCTTGCATTCGCCCGACTTCCTCTGCCATCTAGAATCTGCACAAGTAAGCTTACGCTTCGTGGATTCGAGATGAAAACATGAACTTACCAGATTTACCAAGATCGACGCTAACAAATCTCCCGTCGGCATCGTTTTCACGGCTAGGGCAGGCTCCTGATCAAGATTCGATGAGATCAACCCTGCAATCATGCCTCGAGTGCCTTGACCGACACAATGACAGGATGGTTGACATTTACAGGGAAGTCATGGATATCCGCTCCCACATTACAGAGCTTCTTGCCAGCTGCCAGCCAGAAGTCACCATGGGTGATGAGGGCGCACGGGCAGGTGTAGATCCTGCGGTCGGTCAACTGTCCAGAGGTAATTTTCGGTATCATTTGCAGTTTTTCTTTTAAACGCTTACCATGTGCAATCAGACCTATTCACCTCTGGTTTCGTCAGCTATGAGCTCGATGCACAACCCTTCCGAGTCTTACCTCATCATGACTTGTACTCTGAGGGGCAGACCCTATCCGACTCTTCAGCCAGACGCGACGAACCACTGCCTCTCCCTATTGAGCAAGGCAGTCAGGACAAAGACAAAGTAAAATGCACCTGGCCAGGATGCTCGAGACCTGTCAATAAGGATAACCTCACTCGGCATGTGAACGAGATGCATCGGCGGAGGGTTAAGGCTGTTTGTGCCGGCTGTGGAAAGGGGTTCGCGCGCCCATATATGATGAAGAACCATATCTGTCGGGCCAAATTTAGATGTTCCTAGATTTTGTTTTAAACATACGCACCCTCCAATCCCACCGCTTCAAATCTTTTCGAAGCCATTCTTTAAGGAAAAGCAGAGCATTCTGGGATGCCGACATTCTCTTGCTACGGGGTCATCCGAACGCGCTGACTATCTCAACACCCTGCTATGGGGCTCATATGCCAGGCACGAGTCGTTGAGTAAATGAACGTATGGGACCGATCCGGAACCGCGCTGAGTTCAGTGACGGTAGTCGCAAGTTTAGCCTTGACTTCATTCGTTATAATATACTTGGAGGGAAGTTGGGTCATCCATTGGACATGGAAAGCCTTAGAGACAGATATGGAGATCTCAACAAGAACAGGACAGGCAATGCGCGCCAATGCGAACAAGATTCGATATGGTTCTTCGCACAAGTGGTGGCTGTACAGCATCAACTTGTGGCGTCGTATCAGTGAGTACTGCTGCCAGTGCTAGACTGCTAGTGCCATTAGTGAGTGCGAAGAACGGCGTTTCGAGCAGGCGTCCCTCCCTTGATACATGTCGCAAATTTCCTAAAACGGTTGCAATCAGGTGTTCTTGAACTTCTTGCAAGGCGCTGAAAGCCAAATTAGGAATCTCCGACATCAGGTCGAAGCCACTGGCCCCATCGGGTGCGAAAATGCGCTGTTCACACCGTATCACTAGTCTTGAAATAATGTAAAGTGAGTCCGTCGAACAATACCTTCAAGGGGCATCACCAGGCGCTGACGGACTATCCGTAGCCCTGCATGCTGCGCCCCAATGAGTAAGTATCCACTCAAGGAGCGTAAACACGCACTGATTGTCGAGTTAGGAACATAGGGGGTAGCATTCAATTGCCATACTGCTGGTGTTCGGTCGTGGTACTTCCTTTCCCATGTGACTTGCGGAGCTTCCACACCTCTCCGGGTGAACTACTGATCGGCAACGACGTGAGTGTTATGGCAGTATCTGAGCGCCTTGCGGCCCTTGCCGTACGGTCTGAGAACACTTGACGCCTGGATCTTTATAGCGCTGTGAACTTCGGCTCCAGGAAATGCTTCTATTGTCACGATGGAACTTCATCTCCAATGCATCAAAAACAGTTACGCCAGATCACTTCAAGGCGGCAAAGCTTATGCTTTGCAAGACCAAGAACACGTGTGAACGGTTTCTAGTTTCATGACCGCGGCGCCGGACCAAAGATATGCTCCCTGATTACTCTCGATATCTCCGGGTCATGCGAAAGACTGATAGTGTTATACAGATTGTGCAAACAGTGAACACGAGCACGAGCCTGAGTCATATTAACGTTCAATGTTTGGCCCTTCAGACTTCAGTATTCACCACTGGCGAAGACTTGCACAAGCATGGCTAACTATGCTTTGTAGCCGTGATCCGTTTACCGAACGTTCAGCACGAGGAGTCATTTGACCTTCTTTGTGAACAAGCTTAATACAATGAATGAGGGTTGGGATGTGGCAGGGATAGCCTGGCCAAATTGGGGTGCCTGATCAAGTGGCGTAAGTCTCCACCATGCCTGGTATAACTCCTCTACCGGGTGCATGTGCACAAGTCCACTAGTGTAATGCCAGACCTTCATTACATTGTCCACACGCAGATGAGGAGACAGGGTACCCGTCAAGAGGAACCTACCGCAGGGTGACCACTCGCAAAAAGAGGTGTTTGGTGCATCGATGATACATATCTTTGACAACGTCCTTCTGTCGAAGATATCGATTTTTCCTGCTAGGTTACCGAAGCCAACAAGTGCGACAAGGCGGTCTTGTGGATTGAAAGAGATGAAGTTAAGAGGAGAGGATCTAAAATCATGGAGCGTCCGCACACGTTGATCAAATAGTGTAGTTTTAGCAGGCATGACTAGGAAAAGCAGCCAGCTGTTAGTACAACTTCCGTGATCAAAAGAGACAACTAAAATCCATAGACAACACCAAATTCTTTCGAGTTTGGGCTCCACGAGACGTCATGGATCGGTCCCTCCTTGTCCAGGATGACACGGCAGTCGAAATTACCTGCTGCACTGAGGAGGTACATAGCTCTTGTTCGAGTTATCGACCTCCGTTTGTGTAAGGATAAGCGCCTTCGTGTCAATATCGTTCCACTTGATCTGGGCGCGATCAGCCTTGTAGAATGTTTTAGAGCAAGTTGGAGCGCCAGAAAGCGTCGATAGCCCATAGATCTCGACGATCGCAGGGGCGCGCTGAGGAGAGTAAAATTAATAACAGAATGTATGCGTCACGGCGGAAAAGGATGATACCTTCTTCTCAGCAACAAATAGGCATTTTCTACGGGCTTTGTAGTCACAGTACGTAGTGCTTGTGTCGCCGGCTTCCCAACGGAGCTTGAGCGCTTCATCTGCACAGCCTATACTTCGGTCATCATGTGAAAGATACGTACTTCGCGACATTTGACGCATCGTACCAGCGTGTTATTCATTCACAGAGTCCCAGGAACAGCACCTCTTCGTGAGTGATGACCTAGATTTTGCGTTATTAGTTGCACGCCCGCGGGTAACAATTACGTCTTTGCCTACCACTGCCACGGAAGAGATATCAGCGATAAGACTTTGCCAGAAATTGGAAGGACACCGAATTTGTTTGGGGCGTTATATACCTGCCAGGCGGACAACGGATCATCACTTGTTCAAGCGACGCCGTATGAAATCTGGAGAGTGGGGATCAGATAGGAGAGGACTGGCGGGGCGGAGACGGTGCAGTGTACGCCATGGTGTTGTCTCCTTAACGGGGGTGATGATGCCGAACTAGGTAAGGAAATCACCAGATGGATGGGGTCTGTCTGCTGGAGTCGAGATAGTCAACGAAATAATTGATCTAACGGTGGAAATGCAAGAGTGTGGAATGTAAAGAGAGGCCATCCTCGGACCTTTCAAGACAAGACACACGCACGTGGACATGGCCATCTACTCGCCAAACGCAGACCGGCAGGATGATTTCATTGAATCTTGATCAAGGGCTGCCCTACCGGTGAAGACTGCGGGGGCTGTTAGCGTCGATCTGAACCCAAGTGTAAATTCATGTCAATGGTAAGCTCGTGTTCAACCAGAGTCTACGACGCGTAAAGTAACTGTACTAGGTTCCAAATACATTCTCACTCTGAACGTTGAGATCCTGGACGGCACAGGAAGTTGTGTGAATGCAAGAGGACCTTTCCGAGATTCCCGCCTTCATGTTCATGTTTGAAGCCTCTGGCTGTTGGTTGGCTGCCACCTGCGGAATCTGCATGTTCTGCTTATATAGGCTTATATAGGCCGTGGCAGGCCAACATAACATTGCACTTTCCATTGACCTTCCAGGCAAGATAGCTAAAGGGGATAAATGGATGGAGACAGTTGCAAACATTCGGACGCGTACTGGTGACTTGAGGCTGGTGATCTCGCCTTTTTGCGGATCGCCGTGGCCGAAAGGTGATTAATATAATTGCTGAGCGATCGGTCAAACCATACAGGACATATCTGATTACTCGGGTGAGATGGCAAGACGATTCAGTCTGGCTATATAAATAAAAATCTTAGACGATGAAAATTAGAAACACGTTGCTCACGAGTCACACCAGGTCACGCTCCGACTCCCCCGGAGGAGGCGCCCCAGACTCTTGCTATAGTAGTCCGGACTCCGCGAACAGATTCCACTCCACACTTCACAAAACTTCATCTCAAGATCTCATGGTCGTAAGATCCAGTGACAAGAATTACAGGCTTGAACAATTGTTACGACCGGTGGCAAATTCGGAAGAGATTCAAAGTGTTCTCAAATATTTTTAACTCATAATGGGCGACTGACAGGCTGTGACAACTGGGTATCAGATATCTTGACCGTTGAACTCGATATTCCTTGTCGTAGCTTCTCAAGATCCAAGGATGGAGGTCCGCTGAGTCGTCGATATTCAACTTCACATTCATGAGACAAAGCTTTGACGGGTCGACTCCGAGAATCAACATGACGATCCGGAATATGTGACCCTTTGTCATTTACACTGCTCGTTCATGGGAGGGCAACTTTTTGGCATGTGGCTACTTACCTCTGCGTAAGTATGTGCGGGTACATCATCGAGCCCGTGCATTTCCTCTGCGTGCGCGGCGCACGGATTGTTACGTGTTAACCGCAAGGCAAGAGGTGCTGTCTTTCGGGTACTGTACCTCAGCTCCTGAGAACTCATTCATCCAAAATTTCATTACCCTTGAACGGGACATCCGCATTTGATTTAAAGTTCAGGTTCATCGGCATTCTCGAACGGCAAAACACAGCAAGACCATCATGAATCTGGAGATCATCCGTCCGAATGAAATTAGTAAGCTCTCGCCAATTGTTTTTTAGGTTGCCCGCTATTCAACGTGTCTGCAGTATGATTCAAGTTCAGGGCATCATCACGAATCTCGAGATCATCCGTCCGAACGAAATTAGTAAAGCCTTCGCCAATTGTTCCTTAGGTTGCCAGCTAATTAACGTGTCTGCAAGATGCATGTAGGAGGCACCATATTTTATTTTAAGTTCAGGCTCGATAATCGGCATTCTCGAACGGCAAGGCATGGTCCGAATCACGAATCTCGAGATCATCCGTCCGAAAAGCCTCTGCCAATTGCTCCTTAGGTTGCCAAGTTCCCTTCACCGTAAGCGACCTTGCTCATTTCTACACTATCCGGCCTATTCTCAGCCCACGACTTCTCCAAACTCGATGTTTGTGTGTGGGATCTACTATGTTGACTATGAATGCTTTCCTAGTAAGCCGCTTCCCACCTTCATTGCAATTATTCCATACTAAGGAGACATACTACACGAGCAGAGACGAGCCCATTTTTCACTTTACGATGCTTCCTCGCTCGCCCCCGTTTAATTTACAGTGCCATTTACCTTCTAGAGTAGAGCCTTCAAATTCCCTACGCCCAGTAGCATAAACATGACGTTATGAAGAAAGCATGATATCACAATCAAGATCCTGAATTGCTTAATTCAGCTTGAGGTTTGTGGAGATATCCACCATGCCCACAGCAAGGATGGGTGATGTACAATCCAAGGTTACATTGACCCGCCAAGGCCATAAGAATTGAAATCCAGTGTGTATGCGATAGCGCTCAAGGGCCTCAAATGTGAATATAAAGGTAGGAGTACCGCAAAGACTTGCAAGTATTATCTTGCATTCGTACGATTTCCCGCGCCATCCACGATTTGCGCTCAGAATGAGCGTATATTTGCAAAAGTGAGGTTCCTTTACGTGTCGTAGACTCGAATGAACACATGAGCTTACTATGAATTTACATTTAAGGTCCAAATCGACGCTAACAACCTCCCCGACGACGTTGTCTTCGCGGTCAGGGCATGTCGCTGATCAAGGTTCAATGAAATCAATCCTGCAATCATGTCTTGAGTCCCTTGACCGACTCCATGACGGGAAAGACTACGTTCACAAGGAAATACTCAGGCTGGAAATCCTGGAGATCCGCACCCGCATTACAGAGCTTCTTTCCAGCTGCCAGTCAGATGTCACCATGGAGAATTCGGGCACATGGGATAGCAGCATTGACCTCCGAGCAATCGTCGATGATGAGCCTCAGATCATCTCAACAGTTGCACTCGATAAGCTCAATGCTATCTCACTGTTGTTGACTCCGTCCGACACCTTCCTCTTGCCACAGCCACCAGCGCTCCATGGTCAGCTTTCGGACCGAGAGTACGGTCCATTAGAATCTGTTGAAGTTACGGGGTCGCTACCTGAGGGTGCAGATCGTTCCGTCGATCAACTATGCCAAGGTAAGTTCGCTACATTTGGAACCTTTCCTTTAAACGCTTACCATGTGCGACCAGACCTATTGCTTGGCGGCACCTCCAGTGTCGTCAGCCATGAGCCCGGTGCACAACCCTTCCTACCCCAGCATGGCATGTACTCTGAAGGGCATGCCTTGTACCAACAACCGCCTCTCCCTATTGTACAGGGTGGCCAAGACAAAGTAAAGTGCACCTGGCCCGGATGCTCGAGACACATCTGCGGAAAATTAAGGCTGTCTGCGCCGGCTGTGGAAAGGGATTCACGCGCCCGTATATGAAGAAGGACCATATTTGTCGGGCTGAACGTAGAAGTTCCTAGATTAATTTTTGACCTTCGCACCCCAATTCCACATGTTTCAATTTTGAGAATCTTTCGAAGCCACCCACTAAGGGAGAAATACTCTCTGGGAATACTCTTGCTGCGAGGCCGCCTGGATGCAGCTTCTCGCACCTCCTATCTCGACAACCTCCTACGATGCTCATATGCCAGGCACGAATCACTGAGCAAATAAATGGGACCGAATCGGAACGCAGTAATGGTGATCGCAAGTTCACCCTTGACTTCATTCGCTACCTCGAGAGAGGTTGGGTCATCCATCGAGCAGGAAAAGCTCTAGAGACAGATATGGAGTTCTGGAAAGGAATAGGAAAGGCAATGCGTACCGATGCAAATAAGATTCATTGTGGTTGTTTCTCGTGTCATGGTATCGATGTTGATGGGAGAGCATGCCGCTTGAATTTCTATTGACAATCGTCTTGGCCTACTTGATCACTCCTGGCCGAAGAAAGGATGCAGAAGAGTGGGACCGATTTAAAGCTGATGTGGTACTGTCCGAACAGAACGAGGCGCAGTAACACAGTCACCAAAATGGGCATGCCGGCGGTAGTCTATACAAAATGGTTCAATGCATGCATGTGACAACTCGCCGTTTCGGAGAATGTGATGAACCTGAAATTAAAATTAGATGCGATGCCTCGCAGTCGAAGGGGTCATGAAATACATGGGGACTCAGAAGCTGGGGTGCAGGACCCAATAAACAGCACGTCTTGCCTTGCGGCCAACACGGAACGATCCGTGCGCTGCGCACGCAGACCGATAGGACTACACGGATTCAATGGGGGTACCGAAGCATATAGTACGCAGAGGTAAGTAGCCACATGCCGAAAAGTTCCCGTGAATGAGCAGCGTAAATTACCAAGGTTGGCGACCTATAACATCATGCATATTCAAATTGATCCTCAGATCGGCAGAGTCGATCCGTCTTCGTTACACCTTCACCTGAGTCAGAATGTTCAAGAACTTGTCCAAGATGTCTGTAATCCTGTTCACAGGATCTATCATCTTACGTGGAGTGAAATCTGTTCACGGATTACACGGACTGCCATCCTCAAGGATCGGAAATGTATAGGTTACCTTGACCCGCCACGGCCACAAGAATTCAAATTAAGTTTGCAGGCGACAGCGCTGAAGGGCCTTGAAGGTGGATGTAAAGGTAAACATCTCGCAACAGCGGCTAACACGTATTCTTTTGCATTTGCACGCCTGTGCCACCAATCCAGTGTCAGAATGAGCATGCATTTGCAAAAGTAAGAGGTACCGTCAGGGTATGAATGAAAACATGACGCAGATCCCCGTTCTTCGAAATGCATCCAGCTACAATATCTCTAGCGTCCTGACGTTCATCATGTCGCGAACAGCAGTCACGTCCTTGACTTGTGCAATAATATTACGATCCGAAGCAATCCTCTTGTACTCCCCCCCCTGCTGCTGCGCCAGCAAAAGTGCGCTAAAAGGCTGTCCGAGTCGAACCACCAACCTAAACTCTCGCGACTGAGAGTCCAAATCAACGGGCTCATTCTCTCCAACAGACTCGTCCAACGAATCGTCCAACGGAGACTCGAGCGAAAACTCGTCCAGGCTCTGCTCATCATCTTCTGTAAAGTCAGGGAGCCCAAGGTCGTGACGATTCCATGGACGAACGAGCAGGAATTTCTTCTGAGTGGGCTTTAGGAATTGAATCAGTTTGACTTCGGTAATGATGACCAGGTCTTGAAGACCGTCTGCCTTGACATCATAAGTGAAAGGTGGCTTCCGATTTTTAACGTCCTTCCGTTTGACTTCTGTGACAGGGAATGCGATGCATGGCAGTTGCAGTCTGGAGTTCGCAAAACGAGGGGCACTGAGGTTGTCGAGGAGGGCATAGAGTTCCGAAGCCAATTCTACAGCCACGGTTTTCTGCAACATGGAGACCGACGTCTGCATTTCGTCTTCAGATAGAGATGGCAGCATGTATGATGGAGCTTTGTATGAGTGGATGTCAGCTGGGAGACAGCTATTGAACTCAGATGATTTTCCGACCCAGTCCAGGGCAGTAATGTCTCCCGAATGAGCTATAATCTCCTGCAAGAGTCGTCCAAGCGCATTCTGCTTCTTCTCGCCATAGATTACAGGGAGGTGGACTTTGAAGATCCCAAACAGCGAGTACGCGATGTCTTCCTGCAATGTGGTGACACGGCTCGACGCCCACCGAAGTTTCTCTCGGGCGCCTCTCGTCCCCGGTCGGAAGGCGACGAGCGCCCGTGCATTTATGCCCGTCGAATGCTCCAACTCCTGCATGATAGCGACAGAGTCCTTGTGGTTGGGTGAGCGGTCGTCGAGATATAGGGTCCAATCTGCTTGGTAGAAGAGAACAATGTTAGGAGCGAGGAATTCCTGAACGGTCCATCCTCTCGTGTTCCAAGTGCTGTTTGCGAGCGCGCCAGACTGCGACGAAGGTAGAACATCTGATAGATAGACGATGGTGAGTGCGGAGTGGCGATACCAGATGAACATGGAGTTGACTGATTCTTGTAGCTCGACATTGTTGTTCTGGTCGATGCAACACGTATCGCTCCACGCCCAGTAATACCCCGCATTACGAGCCATCTTGCAGAATGTCTGCAACTTCACTATGGTTCCGATCGGATCCAAATCGTACACAACCTTGTCCTGGATGTTATGCAGCAGTGGCTCCTTGCTTTCCCACCGATGTGACAACATAACCCATCGGAAGTACGTCTCTACTGCTTCTTCGATGGGCTCTGTCCGGAAGGGCGCATGCATCATCGATGAATAAAAAAGCTTGTTGTACTCTGCACTTTCCATGAAGGCATCAATCTGCGCCTCCCGATTGCATAAATGCCCGGTTGAGGTGTTGAGTAGACGAAGCGGAGCATTTTCCAGTTGTGCGTGGATGGCTCTTCGAAAAGTCCCTTCTACTTCTGATAGACTGCTATACTGCTGACGCAGCTCTGCAGAAAGAGGTCATCATCTTCGATTTGACGAATGAGTTCTTCGGGGGCTTACTTCGTATCTCTGCATCTGGGGAATCAGCCAGCCTCGAGAGCATGATCTTGAAGGCCTTGACCGCCTCATCATAGCGTTGTGCTCCGTGAAGCACTGTATGCTTCAATTCGTACCCAATATAAGACGAAGGGTCGAGTTCCACAACCTATGCATCAGCACAATCAGCACGATTACTACGAAAAATGATGGATATCGCACCTTTTCTGCGTCATGAAGGGCTTCCGCATATAGGTTTCGTTCCAAATTTGCCTTACTGCGGTGCACAAAGGAATGGCGTGAGCAATCCAGCGCAATCGCCGCCGAATATAGTTCAATAGCTGTCTCCAAATTGCTTGCAGCAGCGGCCTCATCTCCCTTTAAGACACAGAGCGCAGTGCATTCCTGCTTGAAGGCTAATGGATGTCATTATCAGTCATGAAGTTCAAGTCGTCCAAGACCCTAACGCACTCACTAGTAGACCATTCGAGGCAGCTGGGCATTGCAGCCTCGTCAATCATGCGCATCATGTATTGATGAGATTGGGCCGCTTCGATCACGCAATCGGCGCGGAGGAATGCGTCGCACCGTCTTTGGTTGGCAATTTGCCATAACGAATCCAGGTCCCAGCCGAAGAGCTGTGCGGTGCATATAATCGATGAGTGGTAGTGTCCTCTGCGGCTTCGTGTGACTTACCACTGTGAATATCTTCAACCTAGGTTCAAAAGGTGTTGTGCGTAGGAACAAGTCGGCGACAGTGGCAATACAGGTCGTCAGTTGATCGGCGGCTTCGCTGTAGCGCCCATCCTCGAAAGCAATCATTGCAAGCTGCACATGTAGATATGACTGAGGAGTGTATTTCAGAGTGAGAAAACCCATGAGGTCTGACGGAAAGCTCACGTTCACGATGCTGCACGGAAGTGTATCTGAGTGTTGACAAGAGTTGGCGAGGTTTTGAATTCGCCGCATTGCCTCATCATGGCGACCGGAATTGAAAAATGCAACGGCCTGGACAAAATGACGTCGAAGTTTTAGTATGACTGATTGACTATGAAACCAGTGATGAGAGTACCTTGATCAATAGTAAAAGATCGACCGTAATTAGACCACGATTCAAACACGTGAATGTGAGATCGAACGATTCCACCGCGTCCCAAAGCTGCTCCTTGCCGCAGAGGGCGATGCCCTTGGAAACATAGCCCAATGACGAGGGCTCGATGTCAATTGACTATGCGACAAAGCTGAGTCAACCTATCGTCGACAGCGTCATGAGAGGCAGATCGTCTGACCTTGACTGCATCTTGCAATGCGTTGTCCCAGTCGGAATTGCGCGCCCTTACAACCGAACGATTAGCATAGGAGTCGTGTCTGTTGTCGTCTGCGTCGATCTCTTGGGTCAGTAGTTCTTCAGCGGTATGAAGGTCTCCAGCTATGCATGCATTGTAGACTGTCGTGTTTACAGCGAAGATCTGCATGAAGTAAGGTCACGTTCTGTCGAGACACATCGAAGGAAAACAGCTCACGTTAAGTTCTTCGTTGCCATCATGAGACGGATACTTCAAGTGTGAATGAATATTTAGGGCGGAACATAGGTAAGAGAAAATATACCTGGAGGAGTTGCTGTTGCTTTGCTTCTTCGAGTTCTTCGAGTTCTTCTATTATCCTTTCCTCTTCATTGTATTGCTCGATTGTGTTCTTAATTGACCAGAGTAGAACTTTCCCATCATCGTCTCCACTCGCGAGCAGCTCTCCATTGGGAGAGAGTGCAGCACAGCGAGACCGATTGTTGTGCTCGAGTGCCTGGCTTATTTGCTGGTGTGTCTTTGTGCTCCACAGCCGCACAGTGTGGTCCTCTGATGAAGTGGTGATGAAGGAGCCATCAGAAGAGATGGCGAGCGAGCAGATGTCGTGGGTGTGACCGGTGCAAGGTTGCCCGATTTGGTCTCCGTTAGACGAGTTCCAGAACCTGATTATCTTAGACCCCGCAGAAACGAGTTGCTGGCCACAAGGCGACCAGATAACACTTGTAATATCATCTCGGTAAGCCTCGATATCCAGAAGACATTCGCCGTTATCGATGAGCCAAACCCGGATGCTACGGTACGAACCGGAGGCCAATTTCAGCCCATCTGGGCTGAATGCAACGCTGTCAACCGAACCTCTATGACCTTGGAGTGTTGCGAGCGCAGCGTCCTCGGCAGTCTTCGAATTCGCATCCCATATAACAATTGTATATCCATGCGACCCGCTGGCGAATTTTTTCCCATCGGGGGAGAAACACACCGCCCGGACCCATTCCATACCCTCCCCCGCTGGATGGGCTACTTGGAGTACTTTCTGCTTGCTCTCCACGTCCCAGATGATGGCGTTACCATCGTCCGAACAGCTTAAAATTCGCCTGTTGTCTGGCGATATCGAGACCGCTCTCACCCAATCACTGTGTCCTTCGAATGGCCCTGCTACTAATTCGCCTTTCTCCACGTCCCAAATTCGCAGGGTGTAATCGTATGCACCAGTGACGACTCGCCGACCGTCTTTGAAGAATGCTGCTGCACACACGCTTTCTGTATGCCCTTCCATCGTCCGCGTTGGCGTTAGTTTCTGCCTTCTCAAAGCGAGGTATTCTGCATATCTTGCTGCATCGGGCATCCCTGACATGTCGCGTTCACCTAGACAGAGAGATAGACAGTCAAGTAGTATTTCAAGTTGTTGACGAGTGGCGTACTTTGGGGTTATGGTTACCTCGTCGATTCTATGCACGTGTAGTGAGTAACGTTGGATTTTCTTCCAGTAATCCAATTTATGTACTATGTACTAGGCGCTTGTCTACGATTCTTGTAGGTCCATGTTACCACGCTGCTACGGCATGGATCCCACGTCGTTTCTTCTAGGATTAGATCCAAAGCGCAACAGCCACCATTTCCGTCATCATTCCCCTAAACGCCTGTCATATACCGGTAACTCCTTCATTCTGAACCCGCTCGACAGAACATGCGTCTGATACTATCACGCACCGCAATCGACTCCGCAACCAGGTATCTCTTCCACTCAACTCGTCTTTCATCATCCTTCCTAACGCACTAGAGCGGCAATTATATTACCCGCGTGTGTAGATTTACTTGTTTGCCTGCATGGCAACGATCTGTGCCGGATCCTGGACAGGGTTTCCATTGTCCAGTCAGGCCATCGACACGGCCAGCATCTGCACTGGCGCTAGATTCCCTGTTGACAGTCTGTTTGCCCCTCTCGCTTGTCTCGACGAGGAGGTTGATTGACCATATGACATAACCTTATCAGCGAACACATTCGAATCGTGTCTCATTATCTGGAGATTCAGGTGCTCACGCGCGGACTCAAACACTCGTTTGTAGGACAACGAAGTAGTCGACGACTAAGGAAATTAGATGAGCTAACTACCTAGAAGTACTGTAATTTACCATAACCAAAACCTCCCCGAAATCGCCGAAAGATTTCACGAAGATTTGAAAGGAGAGAAGTTCAGACGAAACGCACAATGCAAATGCCAAAGTGGCTGACATTAAGGTTTTCCTCTTTCACGTTATGTGTGACTCGGATGCTTCCGGATTTCTCCATTGTACTTCTTGAACCGAACAGCGGCATAGTATGATATGTAAGTTACGATTCTCCTCATCCCTGTCGGTGATGATGGGTTGCCAGAGCATGATATCGCTGCACTTACCTATTTTCAGTAGCACTACTTATCATCATATGCCTGTTGAGTCGGAGCCTATGAGTATCGCCTTCATCTTAGCTCTAACTGGTTCTAATCCCTGTAACTTAGCATGTGCATAGGTAATGATCAATATCCAGTGCAATCTGGATGTTGATTGCCACCCATGCATCACGTACAAAGTCTTCGATAGGCCAAGTGGGAGAAGTTCGGCCTAAGCCGTACGGACAAGGCATCTCCATTCCGAGTCACACTGCTAGGGAAAGTTTTCACTGACACTGCCAACTTGATAACTAGTGATCTAATACAGTCGTGGTCATGGTTGTGTTCATTTTGTCCTCTTTGTCTGACAAGTCTGACGACCTCCCAGCCAAGATCAGAGCTCCGAAGAGTTTGTCGCAGAATGCGTACAGCAACTGGGTGGCTCGTCATTCTGAGCAAGGAGTCCAGCTGTACCCCTCACATGATAATCATCATTGACTCGAAGACATTATTCTGCCTGCCGGTGAGTTTGTACTATACAGATGCTCACGACCAGGATAGGTGTGATACTTACCTTGTGGTGAGCGGTTCAACGAAGGGATGGCCAGAGTCTGCCAATGGGAAGAGCCCCTCGACTGCGGTTTTTGCATCTGAGATTTCTATCAAAAGCCAATATTGAAACTGCAGGGTTCGGCGAGCACACCGTCAAAATCTGGGATATGCGAGCTATCGGGTCGCCGTTCCTTGGCGTACTGGAGGTTCTTGAAAGATGGGCCTCTAATTCAAAATACTTGGAGTTGCGCTGAGGCGCTGAGAACGCTTCCGCTCTTCGTTCGTCCCCGCCTTTATCAGTTAATGTTTGACGCACTGAACCTGACACGTTCCTCGAACAGAGCCCCCTGCAGGTCTACAGCGCCCCCCCTGATCACATCACTGCCAGTCAGATTTGAAACCCCAAAATCTACTGGATGACTTTCAAGACCGGTGTCAAACTTTCGGGATCTATCAGAATAAAAGCCCCTTTTGACGGCATTGATTTCAAAGATGGACAATGTACCAGCACAATTCATGAATTCATTAGGGCCCTAATCTTGGGTTACAACTTGACCCCTGTTTCAAGTCTAATCGCGTGTCACATTTATCCACTATCTGGCTTCTCCGAAGAGCTCTGAATTTCCAACGGCGATTTCTATTGGCCAGGTAGTGTTTCATATCGTCGGGTTGGCAAACCAAATGAAACTTGGGCGCTTGCATCTGCACATCCTGTGAAGTGGACAAGGGGAGAACATACTTGCTGCACAAACTCCCTGCACAAGTTGATAGATGTAAGTCGATCTTCCAGTTGAACGCTGGCTTTGACACATCGTTCAATCTCCGCGTGTCATTCATCCACAGATTCCCGATAAAAGCATCTCTTCGTGAGTGATGACCTATATTTCGAAAGTTGAGACAATCGATGGGTTCTTAGTTGCACGCCCCGGGTAGCAATTATGTATCTGCCTACCGCCATCATGGAAGGGATATCAGCGATAACCGTAACACTCTGCCAAAAATTTCAAGATCATACCAATCCCGTTTGGGGTCATACACCTGCTCGCCGGACATCATCCCATGTTCAAGTTATGAGTATGAGACCTGGCGAAAGGGGAGAGGGGAGAGGGAGAAGGTACGGAGATAGTGCATTGTATGCTATGCCGTTGTCTTCGGACGAAAGGAACTGGTTAGCGGAGGAAGGACGGTAGTTCTAGGTGCATCTCCTGATTTGGTCGGCTTCCTTGTATATAGCTTCTTTGATTTGACTTGAGATTGAGTCTTACTTCTTTTCATCCAGTAGCCCGGGTCATCGACTGTTAATGATGCCTGCCGCTGTCCCCTGTGATTTGAATTAGCTTTGCGGCGCATCTCCTGCCAGATGCGGGTGGCTCCCAACTGTATGATGGTACGTGACGTCTCTGATGTGAGATTGGATCTTAATTCTTTTGGTCCAGTACTAATAACCTATGGATGCATCAATGAAGCGATGATCGATGATTGGTGCTTGTCGCTGCTTCCCGCACACTCCTGCACCATTTCCTCCCCTCTTAAAATACACACTGCGGCGATCCTAAAACACTCCCAGGTTAACTTTGATACATTGGATGACTTCCACAAGTGGAAATTACCTACGGACCCTTCGGTTCAATACCAACTATTGTTTCTCCGTGGATGCACAACAGATCCTTGAGCATAGTATATCTCGATGACCATTATGATCGCCTCTCTGAGGCCCAAAAGTTCGGGGTGGTACTAAGTCCTCCCCAATATGACCGCACCGCAGCTCATAACCGTCGTAACAGCTTGCTGATATACCTGCTGGTCTCCAATATGGTGCGTCACGTCATCAAGAAAAGCTGATATATTTCGCCTATTCCAGACTCTACACTAACGAAGTGGCACATGCGGATCTCACAACTTGCAGTGCAGTGTAGATACACTGTGTGAACCTTCTCGCGTCCACAATGTACTCGTCGACAGCAACGGAAGAGCTCGAGTAGCAGACTATGGGCTACTGAATGCATGCTCCGACCTAAACGAGACTTCGGGAGTAACGCGCCAAGGGCTGTGCCACAGCTTTTCGAAGCTCTCGATATCGAGAAAACCAAAGATACGCTTGGCTCACCAAAAATAGAACGTCTTTTGGATGTATCGCATACGAGGCCTGTAAACGGCGTATATTTACCGGCTTCTGTTGCGGGCTAGCAGAGGGTAGCAGCTGTACTGTGGCATTCGCAGTGATCACCAGGTTGCTGCGGCCATACTCAGGGGTGGCAAGACTAAGATTCCCGAGATCTGCCATTGTAGATTGTCGCTGGGACTTCATCAAGCAATATTGGCTCGAGATATCACGGCGACCTCCAATTCAAGAAGGAACGACTAACTTCCCTCCGTATAGGCTGTCCAGGAGAGACTAGCCTAAACGAGAGTAACGTGCAATGGGCTGCACCACAGCTTTTTGAAGCTCCCGACACCGAGGGTACACCTGTCCAGTTGCTCACCGAAACTAGAATATGGTATTTACTCTTTTAGATGCATCACATACTGCCCTTGAAGATTGTAACTGGGACTTCATCGAGCAATGTTGGTTCGAGATGTCAGGGGCAGGTTACATTGTTGATATCCGAGATTTGAGGTACCTGCTATGTGTTAACTATGTTTGTACCAGACAGGTTTAGTAATTGACTCCTTAGGGACTTGCGTGGACATTAGACGATGATTAATCGGTTTAGAACCAACTTGAGGGAATCATAATTCGATTGTCACACTCCAAGGCTTGCAAGCGCCCACCTGTGCCCAATTGTGTTAGTCATATGGCCAGAATTATGGCTGTGCGGAGCGTTCAATGCTAACAATGAATGATACGACCAATGATATATGTAGGCTTCTTCCCCATTCTCTGTCAAGTCAGGGCACAAATCCAACCGATAACTCGAGTCCCATTGTCATCCCCGCCGTGATGTGGCAGTGAACGAGTATAGGACCCCACCAGACGCGGCGATCATAGCCGGACTGATAAGGGCAGTTTTAGCGAGAGTCCCAACGGGAATTTAATAGATGTTTTGTTCGAGGTGTATCTGCTTACATCCAAGTCATTGGCTGTGCAGGATGGAGTGGGAACACCCAGTGAAGATAAGTCCCGCGGCAAGGAAATAACTTTTGTAGCGGGTAGCGTTGCGGTACGGTCAATCAATGCAGATGTACCGGTAGAGACTAGCGCTGATTGTTGGGATTCGCGAAGTCAGGCGGTGATTAACTCTATATCGCGGAGCAGGAGAGAACGAACGGACTAGCGTGATCCGCGACTTCTGATTCGGAAGTCGACCAATCATTCAGGAATGGGTCATGCCAATTAATTTTGCAACGCGAGGTTTTTCTCCAGCACCCGAATGCTTCCATGATTAGGAGAAATTCGGGGCTACTGCCAATCCTGCCACGGGCATAAAGTGTGAATCAAGATTCAGTCTGCACCGGGGCCTCAAGCGTCAATATAAAATCTTGTATGGGCTAGTAAGCATTTTCTTGCATTCATACGACTTCCCGTGCCATCCAGAATCTGTGAGAAAAAAACGTTCACAATCAACATGTATTTGCACAAGTAAGTGCTTCGTAAACTAAAGATAAAAACATGAGCTTACCATGAATTTACCCAGATCGACGCCCCCGTCGACGTCGTCTTCGCGGTTAGGGCAGACCCCTGATCAAGATTCAATGATATCAACCCTGAAATCATGTCTTGAGTGCCTTGACTGACTCCACTACAAAATAGACTGTGTTTACAAGGAAATACTGGAGCTTCGTGCCCACATTACAGAGCTTGACAGTCGCCAGTCAGGAGTCACCGTAGGGGACTCAGGTACATGGAGTAGCAGCGTTAACCTGCAAGCATTCGTCGACGATGAGCCCAATGCTATTCCACTGTTGTTGACTCCGCCCGTCCTCTTGCCAGAACCATTAGTATTCTATGGCCAGCCTTCGCACCTGGAATACGGTCCTTTAGAATATCTCGGCGTTAATAGTACCCTTCCAGAGGGCGTGGATCCTCTCGTCGGTCAACTTCCCCAAGGTAAGTTCGCTATACGTGCAGCCTTTCCTTTAAACGCTTACCGTGTGCGACCAGACCTATTTCTCTGCGACACTTCCAGTTCCGCCAGCAACGAGCCCGATGCACAATCCTTCCTACCTCAGGATGGCACCTACTCTGTGGAGCAGACCTTGCCTTACCCTTCAGAACTGCCTCTCCCCATTGTGCAGGGCAGCCAAGACAAAATAAAGTGCACCCAGCCCGGGTGCTGGAGAGTCATCAGGAAGGATGGCCTCGGTCGGCATGTGAACGAGACACATCGGCGGAAGATTAAGGCTGTTTGCGCCAGCTGTGGGAAGGGGTTCATGCGCCCGTACATGGAGAGGGACCATATCTGTCAGGCCGGACGCAGAAGTTCCTAGATATATTTTCTTGTGATCTATGTATTCCAACACTTCAATTTTGAAAACAAAAAACATTAAAGCCATTCTTTAGGAAAAGAAGAGTAATCTCTGGGAGGGCTAGTTTTCTGTTGCTGCGAGGCCACCTGAACGCACCGCTTCGGATTGACTTTCTCGACGCCTTACCACGATACTTATATGCGAGGCATGAGTTATTGAGTAAATGAATGTATGGGACCGGGCCGGACCGAGCAGCTTGAGGTGGGGTTTGCGCTCGTGGTCTTGTCCGTCATATCGACGCTTGGGACGTTCTCGGGCGGCCAGATGCCGTGATTGACCACGACTAAGAGCGCTTCGAACGTGCGCCTCACGGCAGACTCGGAAGAGAGGCCTGCTTGGACGCACTGAAATGCGGGGGAGAGTCTGGATGGATTTTCAGTTAGACTGTGCAGTCACAACTGCACTAAGGGCTGGAAAGGAGTGTGGGGTGTCAGCCGCATTTTTGGAGAGCGATGGAAATACACAGGTAAGTAGAATTTGACGGTCTCGAGGCCGACGCCCTCCGCTTGCGTCTGAGATTGGATGAGGAGATCATGGGCGAGCTGACCAGGAAATGTTTTTCAGCCCTAGATTCGTGGTCTGGCTCTGATTCGCTGGCCTCAGGGAACCAATCAAGTCATGTTAATGTTGATTTCTACATCAATAAGTAAACAAGTTTCCTAAGCGAGCACAAGCAAATGCTTCCGACAGACATTACGTAAATGGACATTGAATATTGAATGGACATGCACTATATGTAAAGGAATCAATTAATTAAGTTTTTGTTCTCTTACAATTCTCTGATTCTCTCCATACCGATATCACTGCTCTTGGTGCTTATGATAGATATATCATTAGTGACAACGATGTGCTGCTGGAGCATGATATCGCTCTCGCCTATTGCAACACTACTTATCCCCCTATGCCTGTTCGGTACGCCAGGGCCTACGAGTGTCGTCCTCATCTCGGGCCTCGGTTCTGACCGGTTCCACATCGGCGAATGTGCTTTCTGCCAGGATACAGATTCGGTTCTTTGGGAACTGAATATGAAGTTGCCGCCCATCCAATAGGCCTGATGGGCCCATTGAATCCATGTAATTTAGCACACGAGACACAGATGGTAATTAATTAATTGCCACCCATGTAGTGTGTGCAAAGCCAAGTGGGAGAAATTCGGCCTGGGTAATCTTGGGACGTATCTTACGAAGCTGGGGGATACCGTCAACAACTAGTGCATCTCATGTAGTCATAGTCATGTTCATTTTGTCCTCTTTGCCTGACAACCTCCCAGCCAAGATCAGAGCTCCGAGGGGTTCATTGGAGAATGGGTACAGCAACTGGACGGCTCACTATTCTGAGCAACGAGTCCGACAGCTGTACCTCTCACACATAAGTATCATCGACTCGAGGACATTACTCTGTCTGCCGGTGAGTTTGTACCATAGAGATACCCACGGCCAAGATGGGCGTAGTGCTTACCTTGTGATGAGCGGTTCAACGAAGGGACAGCCAGAGTCTGTCAATGGGGTTGGGTGCGGAGAGCCCCTCGATTGCGGTTGTTGCATCTGAGACTGCCATCAAATGCCAAGATTGCAATCGGAGGGTTTAGCGGGCACGCCGTCGAAGTCTGGGATATACGAGCTCTCGGGTCGCCGTCCCTTTGTCGTACTGGAAGTTCTTGAAAGATGTCTAATTCAAAGTACTCTGAGTTGCACTGAGGCGCTGAGAATGCTTCCTCTCTTCGTTTGTTCTCCCCTATCAATTAATGTTTTACACACTGAACCTCACGACTGACATGTTCCTCGAACAGAGCTTCCCGTCTGCTGCCCACTTGCTTTCATCATGCTGTATCGTACCGAACCACGGTTCCTGAATCTCACTCTCTCACTCGTGGTTAATTGCTGAGCCTTAAAGGTCACCTATACAACCCCCCTCTACGAACACTACTTGCCCAGTCACGTGTCCGGAGATCACGGATGAAGACAGTACCGCTATTTGGTTTGCAATGTCGAGAGGCGTCCCAAGCTTTTTCAACGGAGTCCTACATAGGAGATAAGCACACTAAGTACTAGATACCTCACACAGTGAAGAGAATGACTCACGCAGCCACTATAGGTCTACTGACGGCTGGATCGTTCAGTGCCTCTTGTACCATGGGCGTTGCAACCCATCCAGGTGCAATACAGTTTACGCGTCCCCTCGGCGCGATCTTCACAATTTCGCTTTTCAGTGTCATTGTCAAGCCATACATCATTGCTGTTCATCTCGCTCAGCTCGTATCTGATTCACAGCAAATACAAAAACCCACCACTCTTGCTTGTAGCATAATCGCCGTGATTTGCTTCACCGTACTTGCCCGATGTGCTCCCGATGAGCACAATTGAAGCCTTGTCTTTTACGCTGTCTGTTGCCGAGCGCAAGTGGCGCAAGTACTCACGACTGACCAGGAAGCTTGAGGTGAGGTTTCCGCTGATGGTCTTGTCCCACTGCTCAATGGTCATATCAACGATGGGAACGCCCTCGGGCGGCCAGATACCGTGATTGACCACGGCTACTGCCACGGGGCCGAACGACGTGCCTACGAGCGCTTCGAACATGCGCTTCACAGCAGACTCAGAGGAGAGGTCTGCTTGGACGCACTGGAGTGCGGGAGAGCTGGCTTGGAGAGCCTGGATGGGTTTGGCATTGGAATTGTAATGTGCAGTTACATTTGCACCGAGGGCTGGAAAGGAAAGTGGGATGTCAGTGAAATTTCGGGAGGAACGGAGAGACGATGGATATACATACATAAGTAGAGTTTAACAGTCTCAAGGCCAATGCCTCCGCTTGCGCCTTAAATGTGAGTGAGGAAGTCATGAGCGAGCTGACAGGGAAATAACTGCACCTGTAATGAGGACATGTACGTTTCTCAATCCTAGATCCATTGTTCAACCCTGATTCTGGGAACCATGGCCAGGTCATGTTCCTAAGTACATACTATCAGTAGATAGTCCCACGAATTCACATTTGCCAAGCGAACGTGCACCCCTTGGAAGTTGGATCATATCTCTACGCAATCCAGTCCTCGTGACATTCACGATCACACCCGTGATCGTTGCGTAGATATTGCTCAAGGGCTGGGTCCCAGGGGTGACCTAGCCCTTGATTCTGGTGGTGACGAACGTTACGAACCACATTCTCACTCACTACGTACCATCTTCAGGTCCCCGTATGTCACCCTAAGAAGTCGAGACGCGGCTCCCTGCCATTGTCATGGTGGTTGGAGAATTTATTATTCTTCGATAGTGGCCACCTGCGCTGACCCGTTTTGCTATTAAAAACATATCTCTGGAGGGATCACATTGAGTGTTTCTGCTGCTGTCTTGACAGAACGGGAAGGAGAGATAAGACTCGGGTGACATGCCCGTCCATGTGGAACGCAAAATTGAGTTTGCTTCCGGATACCCGCCCATCCCGCGACAGCACTGGTAACCATAAAGGGTAATGCCGGCGGTAGTCTGCATTTAGAAATGGTGCCTTTGTTTATGGTGGTACGATATAATTGCTGGCACTAACTCTTCTCCACAGTTCTTTACCCACACCAGTAACCTCACGACCACTACGCTTGGGAAGACGACGGCGAAATTTCCGGTCAAAAAGATAACGACTTTCGATTTCAATAAAATTTCTGCCGTTCGCAACCATGCCTCGTGTGCCATCTGGGGACGCCTCATTTATCCATACGCTCGATGGTAACTTCGTCGATAACGCTGGTCGTACCCTTCTGCTGCGCGGCGTGAACCTATCTGGTTCCTCCAAGGCACCCGTGAACAAGCCTTCCCAGGTCCTAGATGAATTCTGGGAAGTAGCACAGATTGGTGGTGAGAGTTTCATAGGACGACCGCTGAAGCTGGACGATGCGGACGAGCACCTCGCCCGCCTCCGGGGTTGGGGTTTCAATATGTTGCGCTTTCCTGTGACTTGGGAATCCCTGGAACATGAAGGACCGTGAGTGCTCAATATATGTTGTCTCCCACTCGCGATGACGATGGTTTGACCAGAGGGAAATATGATTATGAATTTATGGACTATACAATAGAAATACTACGGAAATGCAAAGCGCACGGGTTCAAAGTTTATATGAATCCTCACCAAGACACCGTGAGCTTCTCCGCAAAAGCATTGCTACTTTTTTTTTTTAATCAGCAGTTCAGTGGTCTCGTTTTTCAGGTGGTTCAGGAGCGCCTTTTTGGACACTCGCTGCATGCGGTTTTAATCCATGTGCATTCAGTGCCACACAAGCAGCCATAATTCACTGCGAGTATCCCACTCCTGCATCTCGCGAACCCGCAGAATTACCTGCCATGATATGGTCAACAAACTACGGCAGACTTGTCTCGCTGACCATGTTCGCACTGTTTTTCGGCGGCGCTACCTTCGCGCCGAAATGCATCATTGACGGGGTGAACATTCAGGAATACCTTCAGACGCACTTCGCAAACGCTTTTGGAAAGTTGGCGGAGCGAGTGGCGGCAGCTGGGGACCTTCTTGATGAAGTTGTCATTGGGTGGGACAGCATGAATGAGCCAGCAGAGGGGCTCATCGCATGGGATGACCTCAATGCGTACCCGGTCAAACAGGGTTCCACACTCAAGAAAGGTACTGTTCCATCCCCAGCGCAGAGCTTCCGTCTGGGTATGGGTCAGGTGCAGACGCTTGACAACTACGCTTTTGGGTCCATGGGTCCAAAGCGCGATGGAAGTGTCACTATTGACCCCAACGGTGTCAAGGCGTGGGCAGATCCCTCTACGGAGCCTGCAGGCATTCACCCGCGCTGGGGTTGGAGACGCGACCCTGGCTGGGCGCTCGGTACTTGTGTATGGGCCCTGCACAATGTATGGGACGTGCAGAGTGGATACGTTCTACAGCCGGATTATTTCGTACATGCTCCAGGAACAGAAGAACCCGTACATTTCCTTCACACCTTCTTCCTTCCCCAATGCGCTCTTTACCTGAAAGCAATCAGAGCGCATCATCCACAAGCCATTGCATTCGTACAGCCCCCCGTGTTTGCACGGCCTCCTCCGATACCAGAGGAGCTGCTGCAGGGCAGGGCATGCTATTCAACGCATTATTACGATGGCCTAACACTCGTCACACGCCACTGGAACTGGTTCAACGCTGATGCCCTTGGTCTCCTACGGGGAAAATATTCAACCCAGATACAAGCTCTGCGTATAGGTGAACGCGCCATACGGAACAGCCTTCAGAGCCAGCTCGGCTATCTGAAAGCAGATGCAACGCAACTAGGTGCGCTTCCACCCACCGGCCCAGCACGATACCCAACTATCATTGGAGAAATTGGGACGCCTTTCGATATGGATAGCAAGCGCTCGTATGGATACACTGATGGTGGCAAGTACAAGGGTGACTACTCGCGGCAAGAGCGCGCACTTGATGCAAGTTTGAACGCGGCGGACGGTGAGAACTGCTTGAACTGGACAGTGTGGACGTACTGTCCCGATGGTTCACACCCTTGGGGGGATGGGTGGAATATGGAGGATCTCAGCTTATGGTGTAGCGATGACTTGCGCACAGGAGAAACGGGAAGGATTCCGGGCCTCCCACTACCATCCAAAGCGTCAATGGGTTCATTATTGCCAGCACGAGTGTCGACTCTCACGATATCAACTCTTCCAGTGTATTCTTCGCCTTACGCTACATCTAGTGTCGAAGAAGGCGAACCTGTGAAGTGCGAGCCCGCCTCTCTCCTATTATTCCTTACAAATGGTGCTCGTGCCGTGCGCGCTTTCTGTCGCCCGTGGCCAATTGCGGTCGTCGGTACCCCTACGAACATCCAGTTCGACATCTCCAAAGCGACCTTCCGCCTTACTCTCAAGGTCAACGCAGAAGATATACCCGTCGACGAAGAGGATGATATCGTACCAGGAAAGAATGGACTGTACAAAGATAGCTCCTTGCCCACCGAAATTTTCCTGCCTCTCGTCCATTTTGCTTCGGATGCTTGCTTGAGCAAAGCCCTCGGTTCTGCTGCCCAGGAACAAGTCGATGATTCCCTAGATGTCGGGCAGGAGGGAATGAGCCGCAGTACATCAGGAACAACAACACCTCGCGCGTACACATCATCATCGCTCACTCTTCCTTTGACTTCTCAAGCGGCGCTGTCGCCGGTCATATTCAAGGATGATTCGTACGATATCGCTGTCACTGCATCCGAGGGCCGCGTGGAGCTTCTCGCATCGGAGCAGAAGCTTCTCTGGTTCTACACCGTGCCAACGGACAAAGAAGACAAGGAGCTGACGATAGAGGTCCGTCGTTCATCAGGTCCCATCAAAGCCATCGCACTCGGACTTGGGTATACCACTGAGAGCAGAGCGAGAGACGGGTGCGCTGGATGGCTTGAGCAGGCAGGGTTGTTGGGTGAAGGGTGGTGCCCTGAGGGATGTTCGATTATGTGAAGTGGCGGTTATCTTATCATATGCTTTTGTCTTCCTCGACATATCTAATGGCGGCGGTAGATGCATTCTTTTTCAGGAAATAATCATATGTATAGTATATACCTCTCGACCACCTCTTGTAAGATAGAATCATACTATGGACATCTTATTTTTATTTTGAAAAGCAGGTTGGCACTTGGTAGAGATATTGAACAAATTCTGCAATAAATCTCCAGCGTGAGCACTGAGATTGCCCGCCTTTATGATACATGACATTCAAAACGTAAGTAGTCTTTGAAAATTGAAACACTGTTACATAAACGACTAAAAAGCACTGAATCTTTAATGCAGCCCGCAACTGGGTAACGGCGAGTTCATTTCTCTTACAATCATGCATGTCTGTCTCTTACCCACAGAAATACTACTGGAGATATTCGCTGTCTATGAAAATTGCGGACCAATCCCTCGTGCTACACTTGCTGCACTTGCGAGAACCTGTAGGACATTCAAGGAGCCTGCACTGAATACACTTTGGAGACACATAAATGGGTTCCAGCCACTCATTTCATGTTTGCCTGGATGTGTCAGTAGTAGAGACGCGCGAGGAAAACTGGTGAGCGAGACATTTAAGATTCGTATCTACACAATATTGAATACTCAAAATTTCAAATAGACGCTCAAAAGACCTCTCTTAAAAAGGGAGTGGAGGATTATTGGTCAATATGCACAACGTGTCCGCTCCTTGCAGGTCTACCCCAGTGAGCTAGACATCATAGACGATCGGGTCGTGCAAGCGCTCGTTTCCGCACCATCACCCACACTGCTCCTGCCAAATCTTCGTAGAGTGGTTTGGTGGGATGAGCGACAACGCTTCTTTCCGTTGCTGCGCATCCTCCTTGGGTCAACTATCACGTCTCTCAAGCTAGGCTTTAGTTCAGGAGCCCCGTCTTTTGCCAAATCTGCCTTGTTAGCGTCCCTCGGGGATCGATGTCCATCCATTCGGGAACTCGAGTGTGGATATGGCGGTGATTCTAAAGAAAGCTTCAGATGCAATATGCGAAGCTCTATGTGGATTGCGGGAGCTCCTCTGTCTTACAACAGAAGTTCTTAACGCACAAGCGCTTCTTTACTTGGCTTCCTCACCGTCGCTGAAATCACTGCGCTTCACCCTGTGGGAGTACGACATCAACTACATGCAACCTAATTCCACTCTAATACTTTTCTCCCAACTCGATCAAGTGGAAATCTGTGCACCGTCACTCTCTGTCGTTAATCACTGTCTCAGAAACGTCCGTTTTCTCTCCTGTCGATCAGTGACGGTGTACGTCAATTACGGCGATTTAGACGGTGATTTCCCATACGATCCACAGGACGTTCCGGACCTCATTGTCTCCCTCTCTGAGTGCTTCCCTCCTGCTCTTGAGAAACTTCATTTCGACATCAAGTTCGAGTTCAGTACACTTGCGAATCCCAGCTTTGTACTTGGCTTTGACGTGATTGCTCCATTGTTATCGTTTAGTCGCTTAACGGACTTACGGCTCGATTGGATATGCATCTCGGCCATTGATGACGCCTCACTCAAGACAATCGCGCAATCCTGGCCTCAGCTCGAAAGTTTCTGGTTTGGAAGTGCGACTCGTTGGCTGGTCCCGCCATCTCTCACCTCCATAGGATTCGTCCACCTCATACATCATTGCCGGCGCTTGCGCTCCATTGAAATGCCCTTTTTCGCATGTCCAGTAGACATCAACAGCGAGCCGTTCTCTAAAACCATTCCAAACGGGAATATCACTGCAATCTTTGCGGGACATTCTCCAATCGTCGATCCCATTACCGTGGCCTGTCAGCTGCATATATTACTTCCCAAGTTGACCGAGGTGGTCTTCCTCGACTGCCATGATATGGAAACCCTCGTGCCGCCGCCTTTTGAACAATGTAAGGATGGGTGGACTAGGGTGAATGACTTGCTGGGGGTGCTTACTACAAGCGCAAACATGAGAGAGAAAATGGGTCAAGCACCCCAGGAGCCCATGTTGCCGGCTTGACGGACCCATATACTGCACACGTGGTGACTTGATACCTGCAAGAATGTATTGCGAAACTTATGTGTCTTCCCCATGTCTACATTAAGTACACGCCAGTGACGGGGACTTTCGTTCTGTACCGGTACCGGTGCTGTTGTAGATGGAGATGACATGTATCAAATACATTTTCACCAAGACATTTTCTGAAATAATCAGTCCGTCTATAACGTCTATCGACGGTTTGCCTCATAGACGGCTGGTCACCGGTCACCAGTCTACCGACTCACATGCATGGGCTGACTTTGATCGAAATTGGGACTTTGCATTGATCGATTGCGTCAATCGTGTCGAGTAAGAGGGGCGAAAAGTCACCCCTGTCGCACAGGTGCGTCAACCATGCGCAAGCAAGTAGCGAACGGCCAATTGAAACATGAATTTAGGGCTTGGCTGCTTGATCACTTCATCTTGCGGTTGGAATCTCGTGAAGCGGAGGCCCAGAGGATGGGAAGAGAATACCACGATGGAATTCAAGGAAGCCATCTCCAAAGACTGCCGACATCATGAAGACCCTTTTGACAAAGACGAGGCTGATATCAACATTCAGACCCCTAATTGAAGGTGTCTTGCTGTTCTTTTTTCAATATACTTTGTAATCGGATATCATAACGCCTCAGGTGGCCAGAGTGTCGAGGATGAAGGTAGGTGGTTTCTCGTTCGTTATGACAAGACAGATCCACATGTAATCTCGCAATAAATGCGGTTCTCGGCACATCTAGGGTACCGGCAAAAAGAGAGATTTATATCTCAAGAGTATGGCTTATGATTGCCTGCGGATTTACCTGTCCTCAATGATATGCCGAGCTTTGCCCTTACACGTCACGTCAAGTACAAGAAATATGATTCCGATACATAGTGGGAGTCTCCGAGAGACGGAGGCGCAAAACAGCACAAACTAGTGCAAAACGGGTGACGAAAGCAGACCCTCCTTTCAGTAGCTCGTTGCCACCGATAAATGGATCAAGGTTAGATCATCACGATTTGATCAACCACGGCTTATTGATGATCGTCCAGTCATCAATGAGCTGCCAAAAATGCGCCACCACAGACTTGTCAATGTGTCGTCTGTGGGGATCAATCTAGCACGATACTACATTAGCCTCTACGAAAAGAGGGGAAAATTTCCAGGCGCACCTTCAGTTCAGTGACATTCCAGTCCTTGATCTTTGTGTTTGGTGGGTCATTCGCCCACGAAACATATACACCTTTAACTAGAGCAGCCCACGATCATCAGCGATCGAGGTCGGCCAAAGCGAACTACTCACCGTGATGGAACAGAGCTCGGGGTTCATTCCACCGATATGGACGGAACTGCCAGGCCTGGCCGGTGGTCATCACACAGACAACACGTTCCCATGCGTCTGCACCAAATTTCTGCAACGCGTCAGTGCTATCAACAACAAAGTACCGTTGGATCTCTCCACGGGGAGTGGACGAAGACTGTGAGGATGAGGAAGGCGGTACGCGTCGCCTGTCTAATGTGAATAACATCCTCAGCGCGGGAGTTGCCAGCAGCTGCGGCACGCTCGCGTGCCGATGTGGAAGGACTCAAAACTACGAGTGTATCTCATCAGTTAAGAGAAGCTAATTGACATGCACAAGCAAACGTACAGTGATTCTTGCAAGAAACGCTTGACGTTGTGCATAGTTATAAGGGCAGTCGGAGAAGAGGAAATCATGATGATAGGGGTACAAGTTTTCTGAATGCAAATTGAGAGTTTTGAGTAAAATATTCGGGGTGAGCACATACTGGCTTTTCGGGCCTGCAGGGGAGTGCTAGCAGATGGCGCAGCAACTGGGGCAGCCCCAGGTTTTGACTCCTTGAGCTTCTTCAATTTTTCAGAGTATATAACTCGCAGGGCAGAGAAGTTCTGGAATGCGGTTGGTGACACAAGCTCGGGGTGAGATTCGGACTTACGTTTGGTTTGGTTCCTCGTAGAACAGTGTTCCTGTCCCGCAATTCAATTTCGTTCTGCTTGATCCGTTTTACAACTTCGACATCTTGTTGATCGGCAACGTAACGTCGCTTTGAGGGAGTAGGTGGTAGTGTCTGTGGCATGTGCTGCACGCTTCGGGGTAATTAAAGGTACAGTGGTTGCACCAGGGTGGGTGGGTGTGCCTGGAGGAGTTGTCGACTCTGCTGCTGCATGAAGTTTGGTCACAGCTCCAGGTCAAGTGTACATGTCTACGCACCTGCAAGTGACACTATTCTTTTCAAATCATTTACCTTGCCTTCCAGCCATTCGACAATGCCTTTCCTCTCTGTAACGCTCACGAAACCCACTGCAAGACCATTCTCTCGAGCCTGTTTCATATATTCTGCAGCAGGCGCATCGCGGAGGAGCCATGCTAAATGCACAGCTTCAAGAGTAAAGAAGTCCGAAGGCGAAGATGCGGAAGTCCCAGGTTTTGAATAGCGCGTTGGGGTTGATTTTGGAAGCGAGAGAGTCGGGGAAAGGACGATGTGGGATGCAGCGAGAAGGGAAGCTGTAGGTTCAGAATTTGCGACATACGTTATTGGAGATTTAGTTTTAATCGCATGGCGCAGGGCCAACAGTGGGTCTGATGTCGAGTCCATCGTTGAGCTCGTAAGTAGTGGTTAGTGAACAAGAAAGCGCCGCGCCAATAACCAATGCAAAGTGAGTCTGACGTCCACAGTGGCTTACATAATGACTTTCTGATGCAAGCGACCCCTCAATAGGTGGTTGACAACTGGAGCTCAGATTCGCTCAGAAGTTCGAACACTTGGTTCAGTGATCCGCAACTGCCGAGTCTTTGGAAAGCGGGTGTAAGCCGCAAGCTGTAGGTCGTGCTCTTCGAAAACCTTTTCTTCTTCTCGTTTCTGTCTCCGCTGGTAGTCCGGTTCTCGGCGTCAGGTCCGACGGCGCTGAGCTGACGCGCGGATTCGGCATCGTACTCAGTGGATTAACATCTTGGACATTTCTCCTTTCTCTGCTCACTACAAAGACTCCGGACCGTACCATACAACACCATGGCTACAGTCAAACTCGCCACCCTTATCATTCGAGTGAGTCAGATCAAACACTGTCGTGCATTAACCCGAGTCTCAGTCCAGATGTGATAGACAGTTGCGAAGCCCATCTCTGCGCAACTGAAGAACCAGGCGAAGCAGTACGTGGGTTTCATTCCTGTTGAGGTTGATACTGAAGATTTGAGTGGTGGTTTCATAGGCACGAAACCTTCCGTTCTATATGTATTTCCCTTGCTCAGGGGATGCATACGGCCGAAGTTAAGCTGAGGACAAATATTCTCGGTGAACCGGCCAGACTACATATCAAACCATTATCGGAAACGAGGTGTGCACTGCGCCGTTTTTCTCAGGATACCTCCATGTCTGATTCTTTCTCATTTGCGCCCCAGAGCAATCGAAAACGGCGCCAACGCATTAGCAGAAGGCTTCTTATTTTCAGTGGCCGCACTGTTAATAATAGGCGAAACATGGCGCTCGTCTCGAAATCAGACCAAACAGCGAGATGATGTCAACGAACGACTCGAGGAGCTCTCTACGAATGTCGTATCCCTCACAGAGCGTCTGGAGAGAATTCAGGAAAGCTTGGGCGATCTCGAAGGAGAACGTGCACGGAATAATGAGCTAGCGAGGATTGTTGAGCGCGTGGTGGAGATTGGGTTGCGAGGTGGATGGGCAGAGTTCGAAGATACGCCGTTGAAGATTCCCAGGGTGGACCTTGTACCGACCTCGTCGAGGGTACTACCCTGACATGGGCCGTCCGTGCGTCAGTTATCGGTGGGAATGCTCAGTCATATGCGGAGTTAGTTCTTGCTTTTCTCGAACTTTGACCGCTTGCTTATGCTTCTAATTCCAGGGAGTTTCCCACCTACTGTTCGCCACATCCCTTCGCTATCTATACCTGAATAATTAACGTTATACAGCTCCTCTCAACGCATTCCCGATACCTGATACCTATAAGTTATTGCAGTACATGACGGTAATTTTTCCGAAACTAGAAAGCACGGACGTCATACTTGGACTCAAAACACGTAGGTGCATGCGTGCTTGGAGGAACGATCCCACGTGATTCATAGCGGCTCTAGCAACGTTGAACGTGTGTGTTATAACTAGATGACTGTACGTCGTCCGGACAGCCAGCAGCCACCCTCAGTGCTGCATTTTTCACGGCACGGTAGTTCATGTTCCGTGGGTTACAAAGAGCTGTACCAACGCCTCAGTGGGAGGCCTATGTGCCGGTGGCAAACAGGGGGTGGCTAGACGACAGACACGATCCAGGGCGAAGAAAACGGCATTTATACCTCAAGGTAGTGCGCTTGCGCCTTGTACTCAAATAGGCATATCAACGTGAGTGGAATGCATCATGGCCAGAATAGAAAAACCGATATAGTCAAGCGCTGTGCTACACTAATATTCCGCAGTCTCATGTTCGGGGTCTGTGATGGTATCAGTGACGAGGTGGGAAATGAAACGTCAGTTTCCGCACATGTACGCAGGATAAATTCAGCTCGGACGCTCATTCATTGAGCACCGTCGGTAGACCAGCCAACTTCATTTTAACTCCGATTTCCAACAAGTAATCGAGACACTGTTTGCGACTTGAGATTGGACCTGAAACAAAATAGCAATGTGACTGACCTCTGTCTGGGTCTTTGCTTTCTGCCAATCGTCGCCTGACGAAGGAAGTTCAACACCTAGAAAACGAGATGATGACTGATGACATACCCCAAACATAGATACCGTGCCGCAGAACGAGAATACCAGCGGCACTGGGATACTTCTCCATAGCCTCTTTCATGCTGTCTTTTAGGTCTTCCTCGTTAGGAGTATTGTCGATGATCGGGACCTCGAGCGTGTCAAGGTATGACAGGGTCCGGCCGTTACCACCAATTCGGACACCCTTGATCATCTTTCCGAAAGATCAATGGAGGGAGAAACAAAAACAAAATGCTCAGTACCTCCTGCAAACAAGATCAGTATGGAAGTTTTACAGCACGTTAGCTTAACTCACTTGATGAGAAATTCTAAACATCTTCTCTTTCTCCCAGAGCAGTGTTGCCATCACCGCATTCTGAGAATGAGTGTGTATGCACGAGCCAGCGTTCCGAATCGTGAAAGCATTCCAGAAGAGCGGAGTACAGGCTGACTCTTTCAAGTTCAACTTCGGGCGACGGAGGAAAATCCTATCGGTATGTGGAGAAGGCTCCGCCTGGGGATACGGCAAGACGAATATGTGCGAGGGCTGGATACGCTCTTTCTGTACGCCTGAAGGGGCGATGTATACTTTATCGCTATCACACACTGATCAGTACGAGCTGGATGCGGCTGGCGACGAACGAACTCAGTGCGAATACAGATACCCCCACCGGTGCCCGTCACCCATCCCAATCTGTAGAAGGATGCGCATAGCTCTGATATAAGATTTGCAGGCTGATCAGCAATCGCGGCATGATTCACGATCAGCGTCGTAGGTCGAGTCAAAATTTAACAGATCGCTCACATGCAGAGGATCAGTGGACGTTACAAGAGCATCTTCCTGCTCTACGCTCGTAGACATTGTATTCGTCTTATCAGCTAGATTACTGGCAGGATATCCGATTAGCGCTACGAATCAGCTATATATAGGTATCTTTAAAATTAAAGATTGGCAAGCGATTGGATGACTAAGTAAGGAAGATGGTCCGGCGCTAGTACAATTGAGCCCTATTGAACCTCAGTGAACCTCTTACGTCGCTGTTGGATATCACCTTGCTTGCCAGGTCACCGTCGGCACAGCGTCTATAATAGTCGAAAGTCATCGTGACAGCCGGTCATGCAGATAGCGTGAAGAAACTACTTGTGAAAGGAGAAGTTGTCATTGTTTGTTCCCGATGACGGAATACTCCTGTCAAACAATTGTCTTCTCTTGCTTTGTTGTCTGCTTTGTGTTTTGCTTTGTGTCTTGAGATGGAACTACCTCACTGAATGCTCTGGCAGAACACTCGCGAAGAACATGGCCCGTGCGTACTGTTACTTATAAAAGTTACAAAACGTTCCGAAGGTTCATAATCACGTGACATCAAAATGGAAAGTACACTCAGGACTATGAATTCGGTTCTTCGGAATTCCATCATGATCTTGTGCATTCTCAGACAATGGATGTACCCCCCCTTTTGCGGACCTGATGCAAGTTTCGCGTTCTAGAAGACGTTGCAATCCATCCGATGGGTTTACTGCATCTCAGCAAGCACTGTCACGGCAGTACTTCTGACTAGTTTGAAACAGCCTGTGCGCATGCGTTCCCGGGGTGCGGATCTTCACTGGTTCATCGCTTGGTATTCAGGAACGTTTACGCTGTATCAAAAAGGCTGTACTTATCCCCTGAGAACTTCCGGCCTATGACGTTCGAGTGTTGTCTTGCTTGCATAGCCTCAAGGACTTGCTGTATTCTATAAATTGTCGACCATGAAAGGATACGGTCTTATAAGGCACATCCTTACACACCTTTCTTCGCGCGTCTTTTGCACTATGCAGTCAACGACAACGCTCGTGAATCCTGCCCCACCTAAATCGTACAATTTCAGCCTGGAGAATATGAAAAATACGAAAATATTCAATAACCAACCAGCTTCTCCGCTGTATTCTGTGGTCACAGACATAAAGTCAGACAAGCGCACTGACATCTTTGATGCTCGTGCCAACCGCCTTTTGGCTCGGATCGACAGGAGGGATATCCTGCCAGACAACATCACATTTCCCGACAGAAATAGCGGCTCTTCAATAAACCTCAGTAAATGGCTGCAGAAAAGCAAGCTTGAGACTGGACAGTACGTGCACTGGTGTAGGTGAGCTCAGTTCAGTGACTGACGTGTACTACAGTCATGTCCACTCCATTGAGACTGCACACGGAACTTACGTTTGGAAGTCAGACGCCAATTATCGACTTGCTGTAAGTCAGCACGCGACACATCGCCTTTGAGCTACTTTCTGACGTTGAATTACGTTCCGACAGTTGTATCGGAAGGGTGACATGTCCAACCCTGTTGCGCACCTCCAACTGGGATCACGAACCCAAAACTTTGCGGTAATCATGCAAGGAGAAGCAGAGCTCATTCGCGACGACGTCATCGTATCCTTCTTGATTCTGGAACAACGCCTAAGAGTGTTTGAGAAGAACATCGAAGTTGGAGGGGGCAAGTTCGAGCAAAATCGAACTGTGTTGGGACATTACGTTAATACATCGTGATTCCCTGAGCGTAGATCCACGTCAGGGGTCCGATATGCGGAGCGCTTAGGTCTGGAAAGCCATAGATTTTCTTGGGGTAACGTGAACTCGTCTGCAGCGAAAAGAGGTACATTCTTTGTGATTGTATATGGGCGCGCACGCGCAAACTTGAAGAAATGCATGCCAGAACTTGATCCATATCTTTAATATGAATAAAATATTGTCGATCGCCTAAGTTGAGCAGGCGACAGCGTATCCAGGTCCATCTCCTATTCATCCCCTCCAATAATTTGGTTTCATAAAAGGCATCGGGGTAACGGTGGCCTTCCTCAATTTGTTTCGGACATCGATTTCAACCTCGATCCCCTTCTTGTGGAAGCCAGACTTTACGTAGCCCATTGCAATATTTTTGCCAAGTGTGGGGGAGGGAATGCCTGACGTGACCGTGCCAATCAATTCTTTTTCTGGGGATGAATATATTTGAGCGCCCTCTGGATAGCAGTTATTAGGATCACATCCACGAATAAACGGTAGGAACTCCTCTCACGTCGCGCGGGTGCACCCTCCACTACGAATCCTACTCGGCGTCTTGGGGGGCCATCTTTCAGATGTTTGCGCACCCCTTCCGCACCAATGAAATCTCCGGTCTCTTTACGTTCCTTGCCTGGACATGTAATCAGTTTTACCACATCGTTCTCACGCGAAGAGATCTTCACCAATGACCCAGGTCAAACCAGCCTCGACAGGAGTAGTGTCTTCGTCCAAGTCATTACCATATAAACACATGCCAGCTTCTAGACGTAGGGAGTCCCGAGCACCCAGACCCGCCAGTTGCACAGGGGCATTGCAGAGTAATTTGGTGATATCCACCGTTTGAGATGGTGGTATCGAGATCTAAAATTTAATGAAGAAGCATTCCTTAAAGTAGTCAGAGATTGCACACCTCAAACCCGTCTTCGCCGGTGTATCCTCCTCGGGCAACGTGCAGGTTGAAACCCTCAATGGGCACAAAAGCAGATTTGCCAAATGTTAGCTCGCGTAAATCGAAGGATGTCAAGCTCTGCAAATACTGCGCCGCCGCAGGACCTGAAACCCAGTCAGAGGTTAGAGAAACCAACCACGTCCCACTGACCTTGCAGCGCAATAAGCCCCCAATCTTCTAAGACCTCATGCTCCACCTTTCCTCCTTTTGCCCTATCACTAGCATTCCATTCTTCCAGCTTCTCGTTGAACCACGTGAGATCCCTGTCTCGTCTTCCAGCATTCGTCACCACGTAATAGGCGTCTTCCGAGTGCTTCGTGATGACGGTGTCATCAATAATACCGCCGTTTTCATTCAAGAGGACAGATAAGGTGGAGGTATACGGCGCAAGCGACGTTAGCGACGAGGGCGTCAGCCACTCCAAAAAAGCAGTAGCAGAACGGCCCCGGAAACTAAACTTGTTTCAGTTTGCGGTGTGGTAATAATAAAGGCAGAACCAAACCCACTTGGACTGCACCATATGTCCAACATCGAACAAACCGGCATCGGTACGAGCATGGGCGTGACTGGCACCTAGAAACAAACCATTAATGCGATGCTTCTCAAAGCCGATTGTGACCGCACCTTGACCAACGTTCCCGTAGGCAAGAGGCATCTTATACCCGGCGAAAGGAATCATTTTTGCGCCATTGTCGATATGAAAGTCGTAAAGACCTGTTTTCCTGAGGGACTGGACAGAGTTCGTGAGAATAATCTTCAGTCTAGCAAATTCGCAACGACTTACACCTTCTGTGGACGTCGCTAATCCTCGAAGGTCGATGCGACCTGCCAAGCTACGGGGAGCTCGACATCTTGATCCAGAGAGAACGAAATGTCGGGCTGTGCGCGTAGACAGTACACGAACGGTCGACATATGATTCAGCGTTAGTCTATAAAGATAAGCTGTGAACCTGCGGTCTTCTTCCGTCAATTCCGTCAGAATTTGAATTGGGTGGGAGTAAATATTGACTTTGTACACTCAAACAACTTGTCAAACTTCCACAAGGCTTCGCTTCAGCTGCATACATAATACCGCGCAAGCTCGTATGCGGTGCCTCCTCTGTATGTACCCTAGGCGAAGATGTAGAACGCATTAGGCTGATGGGCCACTACTATACTAGCGCCGGTATTACCTTTCGAAGTTCCGAAATCAGAACACCGCTCAAATTCTCCCGGGGGAAATTTGTGAAATCATATCCTTGCGAAGTCCATTTCAACATTGAGGCATCCGGGTTTTCGTGGTGGGACACTGAGTCTGAAACTTGATTATTATGGATGTTGGAGTCCGACGCACAGGACTAAGACTTGGCGGATGATAGATGACACGCGTCTAGATCATCGTCGTCATTTTCGTTATGAAGATATCAAACTGGCAACTTACAGGTACGTACTAGTCCGCTTGAGATATAAAGCAGTGACATTTACTTTCTAGAGTCACTGACCCCACTCTTAGCATCTCACTATGGACTCTGCAACGACACTCGTCAACCCCGCCCCGCCCACACCCTATTTCATGACCAGCACTAACCTAAAGAACGCCACAATTTACGCACACCCTGCTGTGCCACTGTACACGATCACCAGCGATGGGAGACAGACAGTGATCAACGACCGCCGTACTCCTGGGCGGATCGTTGCTATTTTTCACCGGCGAGAAATTCTCCCAAATACCGTTTCATTTCCAGGACGGAATGGTGGCGCACCAATCAGCGTGCAGAAATGGCTCCGAAAAACCAAGCTAGCAGACGGAACGTAAGCCGTATTTTGCCATCGGGACGGCCTTTGGATAATCCATGAGCTGCTACTGCAGAACTGCTTTTGTCATGGGGACCGATTACGGACCATATGTGTGGAAGATAATTTCAAGCCACCGTCAAAAAGTGAGGTTCTTCTTCAGATAACGGGACAAGAAAGCCTTTCCTCACCATTGCCTATAGGTTTACGCTCAATGTGACTTGGACAGACCAATAGCATCGTGTTCATTGCAGGCCACTCTGTCAAATGGAAAGCCGGCATTTTTACTGGAGTATGATGCAGAACCTTTACGGGAAGATATTCTGGTGGCTTATCTACTCCAGAGGCAACGAGTAATGTCAGAGGACAGGCTTATCGACGTTTTTGTGGGATCTCCGGCGTAGACAAGACCTCATGGACACTGTTATATAATTTAGGATCTCTTGAAAGTACAGCTTGCTTATTTCACTTATAGGGATTTACTTAGGGATTTACTTATGTCGCACATAATTCAGTACCGCTTCTTGTCAATGGTCAGGACGCTACCGACTCATGACCGTGTGACCGACTAGTTCACCAGGGCATCGAGTTGCGAGGTTTCCCAACGCAATGTGTTCACGCCAGCAGCCGTACAGTTGGCCTATGCCAGCGCAACACAAATTAAAGTATTTCAAATGCCTTCAGTTCACGTATTCAACGGCAAACATGTAGTTCCTACTCGCATTTCCTGTATGTTATCAGAGTCGTAGCTGAATTCGCTTCCCTACCGAAGATTCAATCCGCTCACGTTAGACTTTGAACTGAGTCTCCTCGTCGAATCATATAATATGTCAAGTTCTCTCGTTATTTTGCAGAACAACGTGGATCCGGGAAAGCAGAGGGTAGTTCCATGACAGTGATATGTTTTACCTTCTCCAAGCTGCGATACAATACAGACATATGCCATCGAAAATATCATCGCTCCTCTCGAGAAATTCAAATTCAGCTTGATCAGGAACCCTAACCCCATTTTTAGGTTTCCCTTCTCTGATAACCTTTTGCAAAACACTACCATCGAACTACTTAACCGCCATTTACGTCCATGTCATCCGCAGCTCTGGGATCGATTGACATCTCATGTGAAGAAGGCCTTGATGGTGTTGATGGATCAGCTAGATTCTCTTTCCGCCCTTCTTGTTCAGCTCTTGCTTCAGTCAGTGGTCCAATTGCAGCGCGTCTAGCTGCTGAGCACCCTGCTCGCGCAACCGTCGAAGTGCACGTCCGTCCGCTCTCATCAGTGCCAGGAACCGCGGAGAAGTCTCGTGGAATGGCACTACGAGAGATCGTAGAACGCTCGTGTCTTCTCGCACAGCACCCCCGCACTCTCATTCAGCTAGTCGTTCAAGCCCTAACGAGCCCAACCCCAGGTTACGCCCTTCTCGCAGCCGAAATAAATGCATGCACACTCGCTCTCATTAATTCCGGCTCAATCTCGATGCGTGGAGTGGTTTGCGCGGTTCCTGTCGGTAGAGTGAAGAACGGGAGCGGGGTTTCCTTGGAGGTTGACTCAGCCGATGATGCTGTGCTAGAGGGAGGTGGATGTTTTGCTTTCCTGTTTGGATTTGCCCTTTCAGGGCCGATAAAAGGAAATGCTCCACCCTGCGAAGATATTTGGTCAACTTATAGCGCTCGCCCTGGAATGTCGTTTGACGAGGCTGAGTTTATGAGGGCCAAAGAGGTGGCACAGGAAGGCGCAGCAGAGGTGTGGCAATCCATGAAAAATAGCATACGCCATCAAAAAATGATAGGAGAGACGCAATCACCAGAAGAAGTCCATGTCAAGATGGAAATATAAGCGCCATCGAACAAAGGGCTGTACATAGAAATCGTGCGTGTCCTTTGCTCCATTCACTCAGTTGCTGTTCAAGAAGTCAGCTTTTCTCTATCAGACTTCATATCGAATTGCTGGTGTTGGCCTGGGTGTTGCGTCTCCTCTCAGCTTTGCGCTGCACCCCTACCCTTATAATTGTAACATCTTTAGCCCGCGGCGTTATTGGAGAGGGAAAACATTAATGCCGTTGCTGTAAAGACTGCGGATTCGGTAGTTCCGCTGCTTTGGTTGCTCATTAATTACAATCTGCCAGGTATGCTGAGCGTTTTAACGGATCTCCAAGCAAGTTCACTCAGATGGCCGCTGGTGGTGGTAGGCTCTTCTACAAGTGGTACATTGACCCTCGTGTGTGGAGCACCGAAGCCACGCCCTCCGCCCTCCCCCACAACTTGGTAGCCAATTCGCTAATCAATTTGCAGTGCGCGAAGCGATATCCCGCACAACTTTTGTACACGCATATTTCGACGTTGTTTACAATCCGTTCCACCGTCTGCAAAAAAATGCGCGCATCGGGTTTACCCTAGCCTCTGGGTCAGTGGTGAGCGTTTAGATAGCTAGGATGCATCATGCGGGACTTTCTTAGTACCCTATCAGGCCCTATCTTGCTAACAAGCCTGTAAGTGAGATTACCACGTCATAGATCAGATATTTTTGCAATTGATGTCACGTTGGCGCAGTTTGGGGGGGTGCAGGTTTTCCGGCGGATATGCCAGCATGAGAGAGTCCAACAAAGTTACCTACCTTCAACTTTACTTTGTTTCAGGGTTTCTTTTCCGAAGTGAGGGTAGCCTCAGGGCTGCAACGAGGATGATCCGCGTGCCTCAGATAGGTAACTCTACAAGTTTGAAGCCCTTGCCATGACCCATGCCCTTAGACTCATGCAAGAGAGGTACTGACCATTTGTAGGACAGCTTGGATCGTCATGAAATAAAGGTCACGGTTCGTGGATGGTGAGCACATATTCAAGACCAAACAAACCCGATATCGATTTTGCGAACAGCGACGCCGACCTATCCAGAATTCCCGCGCGAACTTTAAACATCGACCCAACAAACAAACCGCAGCCTGATACCTCTAGCCCTTGGTACCACTGATGAGGAAGGCTTATGATTCGTCAACGCTTCGACGCCCAAACCCCGCATATGCGTTCTATGATACGGTATTCATTTGAGTTCCCTATAGCTCGCCACCAGCTGTGACAAACTCAGATATGAACTCACGTCACGTCATCCCGCAATGTGTCTAAGATGATCAGACACATTAACATGCGTACTCATCGTGCTCGTTGACGCCTGTGAATCTGCAGAAGACTGATGGTGCCGAGCAAGGTACTGTGCCAATTTGTGCCAGAGGATCAGCGCCTCTGGGACCAATACGATAATATTATGTAACCTGTGCACATTCACCGTGACTATGGGGCATAGCAAGGCATACGACAGATATGAGGATTGCAGGTGAGTACAAGATAAAGCAAACGATAACATGTAAACTGCAGGAACCCGAGTCTGGCGGCGGGTACCTACTAGTGTACCATAGTAAGGAAATATAACTCGTCATCTCCGGTTCATGCAGTATTAGAACTATGCTAGTCAAAGTTCGTAAGGTCGTAACAAGTGAGACAATCAGAAATCTAGTTCATTAACGTGAGAGTGGAGTTCTTCCATAGTAGGGCGTTGCTGGGGAGACAACCAGCATTGCTGAATAATGCTCCATTGCGTATGGTTAACGCAGGAGCTGTCTGGGTTCACTGGCTTGACGCCTGTAGATATTGCAAATAAAACTTGTGTATCACGCTGGAAGTAATGATAAGGGACTTTGCCAGAAAGGACCTAGGGAGAGGCTGAGGACATGTTGACTGAGGCGCAAAGATACGCACTTGAAGCATGATGCATCCCAAGGAATATACATCACCCTGAGCACTAGGAAAGCCCACAAAATTGCTTGATGTGTCGGGCACTTGGAAGAGCTCTGGTCCGATCCATCTCACCGCCCCTCCAATGGAAGAAGAGAAATGGGACTCGCTGGAAAACTCCATCAGTAGAGCTGCCATTCCGAAGTCAGCCACACATGCTCGTCCGAGATCATCGATGAAGATATTCGACTGAAACAAGATGTCAGTGTCACCCGATAAGATCGAATGATCCATACCCCAGAAAGACTTCCGTGAATAACGCCATGGTCATGCACTTCCACAAAAGCTTAAATGGGCGCAAGCTGAAGAAAAGTCAAGACGTACGATAACGAATTCCGGAAATAACTTGCAGGAGCTGTATAGTTCCGTGAAATGGGTAAGCAATTGTGAGAAGTGTGATAGCTTGGTGATAGCCGCTCACCATTGCCTTTCGGGTCGAGGCGGTGATTTGATGGTGGTTTTGCTCCAAGTAATGTGTAAGAGTGCCATGTTTCATCCATGGGCATACCAAGGCTGGTAAGGGACCGAATCCAAGCGCCATCCCGAAAATTGGTACGACGTTATCGTGATCCAATCGCAGCCATCCTTCGATTGCTGTACTCAGTCTCTGGATATCCCATTGAATACACCACGAGGAAGTCCGATTCCGATGGACTCGCCTTGCTCTTTCCTTCCCTGTTCAAATCACTTCCATGCACCCTAACAGATTTAACTGCTACCTGTAGTTTGCCGGTCAACGCACTCTAAAACTCTTTTGAGTCATAGATACCTCGATAGGCCCGGAATCCCTCGTCCAGCTGCACTTCCACACATCACAGTACCCTCCGTATGCTGTAGGATAGGGTCCCTTTCCTTCTATTTGTCCCGTAAGAATGCCATTGTAGCTGAACGGTGTCAAATTATTGTTGAACCTAGCAGAAGCGAATAATACCTTCTTGCTTGATGCTCTGCAGAATACCCAGCCTAATTCGAATGCAAAACACATCAGCATATTCTAGAAGAGCTACGCCGAATGACCAAGAGGGTGCTGGTTGAACTTGAGCGTAGACAAAAAAAACTTGCCTGATTTTGCCACAAGCTTGAGAGAGGCAGCTGTTGAAGGAATCCCAGAATGGCTCCAACCCATGATCGAACTGGAGCACGGTCGTCGCGTTCAGACATTACAGTAAGGCCAATTCCCAGCACTACGGGAGTAAGGTTCAAGAAATATGCGAACGGAAGTACTTATAGCTAGGCGCTTCTTCGAGTGTGAATTAGTAGGTGTGCTATCACATAATTCACAGTGTTATATGGCGAGATCTTTGAATTGAATCCTCCAGTGGCACTGCGCCTTCGTTTCATTTCTGTCCGCGCATGTATCGGCGGACTACGGTTGAGAACTTGGGATAGGGAACGGCAGTGAAAATTTCAATTTCAACGTTGGTTGCTGTTTAGGAAGGCAGAGATATATTTACAACCAGCGCTCAGCGGGCGTGAAGTCATCGCCGCGGCGAAACTGACTCGGCGCTCGATAGAACTCGAATTCATGATCAAGAATAATATATATGTATTGCGACTCCTCCTTATAGCTTGCCAAACTTCCGTGCATCGTCCAACTCTCTTTTGATGAATTCGGCTATCTCCTTTACTGTTACAGTTCGTTGTTGCTTCTGACGCCAGCAGCGCCTCATGAATTCCCAATGGCGGTCATCAATGGGAGGTTCAGGAAGTCGCAGAGGTTCCTTGCCCTTAAACTTCTCGTTGATAACCACAAAATCGTTCCAGGTGTCATAGGGCACGCGGCCAGAAAGTACCTGCATCGCGGAGTCAACATATTGGGAATTTGGTACCACAACGTGGCTGGCTGACTTGCCTGCAGTATCACGCAACCCACAGAGTAAATATCACTCTTTACACACGCACGGCACAGGGATCCGTCTTGCAGAGGAATCAGTAATTCTGGTGCAGCCCATCGTACATTCCCTGGCTTGCAGGATGTGAGGTACGATTTTCCCGTCAGCTCTACGTCCAAGAATGAGAGGCCAAAATCCGATAAGAGGGGTTCTTCTCGTCCATCAATGAGTATGTTGGACTGTAGATAAAAGTGTCAATTCCCAAATTAATATTACGGTTCATAGGCGTACTCCTGTGATGTCACCATGTACGACCCCTTCTGAATGAACTAGAGGTTCGTCCATCAGAAGACGCCAACGCTTGTCCGAGAGTACTTACGATATGAAACTGCTGATACCAGTCCTTGGAGCTTGGAGCAAGGGATACATAAATGGGCCTTGTTTGGTGAAGCAGGATGGATTAGAAACTTACAATGCGGAATCTCTGTCCCATGGACAGATCCTTGTGCTTCAATTCCAGGTAAAAATTGAGTGGACCGTTCTCAACCCACGGACAAACTAGGGCTGGAAGAGGACCAAACCCCCATGTAAGTCCGAGGAGCGGTAAGATGTGCGCATCTTTCAGGGCCACCCATATTCCTGCCTCACGGCATAGACGCTAAGATAGTAGTATGGGATCATGGGATCACAGAGAATGCCGACGCCTTACCATGCTCTTCTTCTCTCTGTCCTTGACATCGCCCTGAATCCTGATTGCTTTCACGCCGACCTAGAAGACAGTCAATAAGTGTGAGATGATGGGCGCAATTCTGACAAACCCGCATATTATTGTCGATCCAGATGCATTTCCATACATCACTGAATCCGCCAATGCTGTCGGGGAAGGCACCCTTGTCCATAATATGTCCACTTAGATCAGGAAGGCCGTCTATGGGGTGAATGTATCTGATTCGCCATGATTTAGTGTAAACCGCCAGAATCGCTAGGTCACTAACATTGGTTCCTCAGTTTCACGACTTGTAACTGGCTGTGATGCCGCTAAGTGATGTACGATGTCTATGCGAGATTGATCCTGTAGCAATGGGTTTGGCAAGTTGCTCCTGATAGAGGAAGTACAATTACACACCAGGATATCTGAACCGGACTCCAACGAACGGCCGTTCACAGGAGGCTTGGAGGGCAGAATGCGACGAATTGCTTCCCAAAATAAGGTTGGGGACCACCCACGAGTTGGGCTAACTGGTGACTCGGCCTTCTGTTCTGACATTGGGAAGCAACAGGGCAGGGAGAGGATAAGCGAAATGCAACACAAATCATTATTTCATCTTTTATGTTAGACGACAGGCCCTGAATTTGGCAGAGCGCTGGCTAGCATGTTGGCTTGTAGATTTCGGCTTGAGATACCGGTTCCACAGAACTCTATGGATAAGATTTAGATGCAAGGAGCGCTCATGACAGCTGTTCAATACTTGGCCATCCCGAACGGAGATGAGTCAAGATATTGTTGACGCTCTAGCAATGAGGTGATCAGCACTGAACAATTTGGTTAAGACGAACAACGGCGCTTGTTGGTAGAGCCTTAGATCACTATCAAGACGACCAATGACAGATACGCAAGGCGTCGTGACACCGGCTTCTTCATGACGGATTTAGATGCTGCCACATTCGCGAAGCCATTCAGAGAAGACGTTGGCCTCGTGGCATCAGCTGACGATAGCCTGGCACGGATAACCGATATGAGGGGTTCACTTATACCGAATCAAGCGTTTGGGCCAGTATTATTGCATATAGAAGAACTTCTGAGAATACAGAACTTGGTTCAAATGATGAGCGTTGGCGGCTTTTGTTGCACGAAAATAGGAAGTAATGTCCGCACATATAGGGATGATGGTAAGCCAGCCCCAGCAGATTAGTCGGGATATGATGCGCTATGCTGTAAGAGGTGGAGCTGGCCTTTGATGTACTCATCTACCTGCTGAGCGGATGGTCTACAGTCCTTGATGGACCAGCAATTCAGAACGAAACCCCAATGGTGATCAGCGATGACGGGGGACTCGGGACGCAATGGTTTTGTTCCGAGAGAAATTGCGACCACTACTTGTGCGTCTCGTTTGAACTCGGAGTATGGCGCCTTGCCCGTCAACCCCTGGCGCAAGGGTGAGACGAGGTATTACGGAAAATGAATGTTGGGCAAACCTGGAACATGATACACCCAAACGAATATATGTCACTGTGTGATGTTGGGATCATGATCGCACCTTCTTCTTCGGGAATTGCAAGAAGTTCGGGTGCTGTCCACCGCACAGTGCCACTCAAGGCGGACGTGAAATAAGACGTGCCCACGAACTCTACGACTATGACGGAGAGACCAAAGTCAGATAGGTGGGCCCTCCCATCAGATGAGATGAGGACATTGGACTGCAGATGTGATCATCATCAGCGATGAATTCAGGAAATCATCTACTCACCCCAGTAAGATCACCATGAACAACAGAGCACGAGTGAACTGAGCCAAAAGAACTATTAACGACTATGCTGCAGAATAGAGCAAGATGCCTACGATATTGAAGACCCGCAGAAATATCACTGAGCTGCGAAGGTATGGGTAAGCTTTCGAACAGATCATACGAGGCGCACCAGCTGAAAACGCTTGACCATGGACAAAGTCTCGCCAAGAGATTCAAGATAACCTGAAAGCGATCCGTTTTCGTACCACGGACAAACCAGTGCAACGAATTGACCAAAGCCGGATACAGTCCCGTACAGTGGGACAACGTTATCGTGTCTAAGTCTCGACCAAACTTTGAGTTCACGGCGAAGCCTCTGTAATGACTAATAGGCAATGTTTGTGAATTGGATGGAGCACGCTGACGAACCCTACTTTTTTTCTTCGCATCCTCTTGATCTACTGCTTGGCTCCTGATCGACTTCACAGCGACCTGTGGTATCGTCATCAGTCGGACATGTTCAGAAAATTCGGGACTCATTTACAACAACAGCGCTACCATTCCTGTTCCATATGCATCGCCAGATGTCACTCAATCCACCGAAAGACGTAGCATAAGAGCTCGTACGATTCAGTTGACCAGTTAAATCAAGTAGGCCATCCATCCTGGACCTAGTCATCCTCAGTATCATGGTTCGAAGATTTTTTAGCTATAGGCCTGACCAGTTTTTTGGATCATTCGAATCCCAGTCGGGCTGTGGAGAACTGATGGCAGATACTCCAGGTGGCAATGCCCGAAATTGGAGTATCCGAAGCATTTTGGAGAAACGTTGGAGCTTGGGTGTTCTTTCTGCTGGCTCATGGTCTGAACTTGTGGTGCAATTTTGTGCTAGCATTCCAGAAACCAAACTCGGTGAACTAGACGAGGACACAGTGCGCAGAACGTCATTAACCGAGTTTGGATGTCCGGGTGCGGCCGAAGTTTCAGCAGTCTGCTGTGGTATAAATCAGTTAGAAACTGCACCAGAAGAATTCCAACGGAAGGATCCCAGAAATCACTCACAGACTTGTGCTCCAAAAGCTCGTGTTTTCGACGACAATCACGAAATGGTTCGATGACAGCATCGTTCGGAGCATTATCATGGTCCGCGTTCGGGTCTTTACCACCAGCGGCTGGATCTGAGCCGGGAAACCTCTCCAAGAACAGAAAGCAAAGAATGGACCGACACCACGAAATAACACTGATGAGGGAGGAAGGGGCCATACTGCGTTCCTGCGCTTCGGGCAATCTGTAGGAACACGGTAAGTTAATGGTTGGTGTGCATAAAATGCCTTTCTTTCTAGCGTGGGATGGATGCACTTCCAGGTTATTGGAACCCACAGTCCAGGTGAGCGCCAGCGCTTGATTTTTGGGCATTGTCACCACGCTGCAATTGGACCACATCAGCGTGATAGAAGCTTACTGGACACAGTCAAGCAGTTACCTGTGATTGGCGACCATTAACATATTTGTCCATGGATTGAGGGTGGTACCTGGAAGCAACGAGCTAGCGAACTCTAACCTTCCACTAATAGAGCACGAAGGTGGAGCCGCATCTGGGGTTCTCCACTGCGGCAACCTGTTAGCTTCGATACGAACTTGCAACTTCCCTTAGTCTAGCCTCCCCTAAGCAGAACATGGAAGAGTCTCGGTCGTTCCTTCTAATAGAACTTCTATATCATGCAACATCTCCAACCCCACGATAATGGTTCCTGATGGCATGCGAGTGGCTGTTAATTGAGACAGATCTTCAACGAACCTATTCACATGAACGCCAAAGGGTTTTCCATGAGATTGAGAGGGCATCTCAACGATATCCTTATGTATGTGCGCAGCAACAGTCATTAATGTGAACCCTGCCACCAAATATCATATCAACTGCGAGACAAACCTCATACCGAGCTTAATCCTGTCACATAATCACAGCAAGTCTAGTTTCCCGCAGTGGAAATTCTTTGCCTCGCTACAGGCAGTGCTTCACCACCTCCGATATGACAAAGTTGTACTGAACTTTGAAGTGCCCAAGAAAGACGGATGCGTTGATGGTCGTACTTGTTGAGTTGCCCTTAGTCTAGGGTTAAGGTTAATGCCCTACTGACGCGAATTGATAGATCTTCCCACCTACTCCTTTAATGTCACCCACCACCCCATACGTGCAGTCCGGGGAGCCTCTCAATGACTTCCTTCGTTCATTTTGGCAGCGGCAAGTGGACGCAGCAGAGCAGGAGACGCCAGATTACAGGCATCCTCCACTCCCTCTCGCTCGCATTAAGAAAGTCATGAAGAGCGATCCAGATGTGAAGGTATGTCGCACCGTCATAAAACTATGCGAGTTTTTACTGACTGCGTCCACAGATGATCGCAGCAGACGCGCCTATTTTGTTTTGCAAAGCATGTGAAAGTGCGTCTGGTGGTACCCTTTTCGCCACAGAAGCTTAATGTTTCCATTCTCTTCCCTATTCTGTCGCACGAAATTTTACACTGCTCGCCAACCAAGTCTTCATATCCGAAATAACCGCCCGTGCATTTATCATAGCCGACTCAAATAAGCGTCGAACACTATCCCGTGCCGATATTGCGAAGGCCCTAGCGAAATCAGATCAATTCGACTTCCTGATCGATATTGTTCCGAGGGAGGAGGGGCTTACGGGATTGACTCAGAGTAATGCAGGGACTGGTGCCATTGCCGGGGGATCTGGGTCAAGTATGACGAACTTAGTCGCAGGCGTACGTGTTACCAACGCAGCTTGTCGTACCTCTCAATGAACTTCCATTTAGCCGAGCCAAGCTGCTCCTCATCAGGATTCTGAGCATCATGCAGGTGATGAAAATTTGCCTTCGTCAGTGGTACTGGATCAGGTGAGGATTGTGATGTACTATGTGGTGTTAGACCCTACTCTCTCACTCCTGTGACCCTGTTCACTCCCACTCCTGAGAACCGTGCAGTGCGTATGACGTTCTCACCCCCTTTTCACAGCTGCAGTCTCTACTAGCGCCATCGAACGCAATGCACGCATCGTGACCTGCTCAAGCATTCATCAGTATATGGCTCACATCACGGATTTGAAATAGGGTTGCGCCGGGTGCGCAGGAAGGTCTACATTTTAGCAGTCTGCATTGGAATGCATTGCAGTAGGACGTTCAGCATCTCCTGCCATACCTACACCGATAATATTTGTCACACCCGATGCGTACTCTGATCCTACAGAAGCTTTCGAGCTGATGGTGTGTGAACCAGTTGGGGCCCTATCAGACCCCTAGTCAGCAATGTCAGTGCTGTAGCATACTATGTTCTAAACACAGTCAAGATGCACTGCCAGCGTAAGAAATAACTTCTGCTTTCAAACGCTTCTATCTTCCATCCCAGAAATACCCTAGGGGATTTTCGGTCAGTGTCTTGCAATCATTCAGGCCCGGGTCGCCGTAAATTTCACCAGCTAAGTATTCCCAATATCACAGAGCCAGAATAGTTTGATTCAGTCATACGTTGCTGTACTTCAAGATCTGCTTGCTGGAGACCAAGGCAAGCCAGCTCACAACTTTAGCTAGGCGCTCGCTCTGTGAAATCTCTTCACTTATTAAACTTGGAGACTATTCATGGCTCACTTATTGCAATAACACTTTGATTAATTTGTGACCATCATATTTTTGACTGATGTCAAGCGCACTGCACTCAAAGTTGCTAGCTCTTGGTGCAGATTTTTAGATTCATTCGATCGACTGAATGGCTATAATCTGTTACCAACCGCGTCTGTGACTCGTCATGAGCCTAGGATATTGACGGCTATGGACTGGCGACATACTGAACTCGGTAACCGTAACCCAAGAGACTTCACATTAATGCGCACACATGTGGTGATGATATGGTGATCTCTGAAATTTTAGCTCAGGGCCAGTTTTCAACATTGAGCCTGACACAATCCCTCCCAACTCGCGCTTCAATGCTGCCGTTCGGTGCCAGATCTTAAATGAAGTTGACTGACAGATATAATGCTAAGGGCGAAGAGTGGGTCTCTGAATCAGTATATGCAGACCTCTCGGTTCCGCATCCGAACTTGAAGCTCTTTTACGATAAGGGCCAAAGGAGCATCCGTTGAGAGACTCCTGTAGTAAGTATTAGCTCCATGATGTTACATACGCCATTGCTGTACGCCGTCTCTTCTTACTCAATCTGAACTGTTGGTTACCCCGTACAGTTTACCAAAACTCCGTGGCTTACGGTTCTAATTAACCGGCGTGAGTGATGTTTAGTCGAAGAAGGGTGATACCCAGTTTCTTGACTTACAATGCTAGTCAATGTGCTCATTTATGACAATGGAGTCGCAGGCGACTTCATTTTTTACAACCAGCTTAGTCAAAGAAAGTGCATGGCCCTCGGCTCCGGGAGAAGTGCTTCTTCTGCAGGAGGAATGATTCTCTCCAACCACACGAAGTGAGATTTCTCCTTTGGAAATATCATGCACGTTCCAGGTTACCAGGTATGAGTATTACTTCCTGTATTATCAGGAACTTACCTCTTTACACCGTTCAACACTCCTGAGGAACGGAAGTTTTCGTTTTCCCATGCACTCAGATGGCTGTATATTGCTGATCAGCACTGCTATTTACTCAATGTTACTGTGCGAGCTGAGCGCTGAGCAGTGGATCCGAGCAACCGGAGCATCGGAAAGTCACGGACGGTGGTGCCCGTCACAAGTGTAGTACATGCCGCCACGATTACACACCGGGTAGGCTGTTTTATTACGTCTGGTTATGATGTTGATCTTCAGTCGGGATCGTAGATAGCAGAGGGCATAGGACGAGTTTGAGTATTTTCGTGTAACGAGTCATTTTGCATTCTTGATGTGACTTATTATAAATACAACAAGCGGGGCACAGCTGGAGAATCTGAATAACGTTCTAGTACATTTCTAGATCCTGATTTCTGCATGTACTCACCGACTAGTTCTAAGAAAACCACTGGATAGTTCGGAGTCCTCCCGGTATGGAAAAGTCAGAATGCGGTATACTTTAAGAGTCAAGGGAGCCTAGTTAATTTACGTTGCCTTCCACGGCATATTCCTGTTGAATCCGTGGAAATTCCCGTTAGCGGCTAGCCTCCGGTACATAGATTCTGACCACAGCCAACCGCCTTGAACATCAATATAAAGGCAGGAATCTCGCAAAGGCTAGTAAGTAATATTCTGGGTCTGGAGGATTACTCTAACTGCAGGCCTATAGGATCTAGCTTGACCGATTTCATCGCGCTATACATACCGACACATGGTTTCTCTTTCTGCCTGGATCTTTAGCGTATTGCCTACAAAATGGGCGTGGAAAGTCCAGCCAGAAACAGACGCATCGGACACGAGGCACCCGGATGTAAACGTCAACGATAATGAGTGAGTAAACTTGATCTCTTGCAGAGCTCCAATGTGTGACTAACCTTTCATGAATCTAGACGCCTGTCCGACCTTACTGCGAACGTTGTCAAAGAATTTACCTATGCCATTGCCCAGGGTGGCTTTGGGGACGTATGGAAATGCAGATTCGCAGGAATGGACAATGATGTCGAGGTTTGTGTAAGTTTCGTACTAATTCTGGCTATCTAATGGCGTTTCAAGGTGGCGGTTAAATGCGTGAGGATCGAAATTCCGGATGACCGTTTCAAGGACATCGTCAACAAGGTTGGCTAATATGATCTAGATTCCAGAACACCCACTGTAATGATATGAAAATTTTTCCAGAGGTTGATGGACGACTTCCAGAAGTGGAAACCACTGCGGCACGATAACATTCTTCCCCTGTGCGGGATTACCTACGGGTTTGGTCCAGTACCAGCTATCGTTTCTCCATGGATGCATAACGGATCCTTGAGCACATATCTCGATAAACATTATGACCATCTCTCTGAGGCCCAAAAGTTCGGCTTGGTAAGTCCTCCCCAATCTGACCGCACCGCAGCTTATGACCGTCGTAACAGCTTGCTGATGTCGCTGCTGGTCTTCAATATCGTACGTCATGCCATTTCCGCATTGTATCAAGATAAGCTGATTATGGCGCTTAGTCCACTCTAACGAGGTGGCACATGCGGATCTCACAGGTGTAAGTAGAAGTGCGATACGCATACATGTGAACCTTCTCACGTTCTCTTAGAGCAATGTACTCATCGACAGCGGCGGAAGAGCTCGGCTAGCAGACTATGGCCTACTGACTACATGTTCCGACCTAAATGGGACCTCTTACATCAGGAGTAATGTGCGATGGGCTGCACCAGAGCTTTTCGAAGTTCCCGACACCGAGGATGCGCCTGGCTCACCAAAACTAGAAAGTGATATTTACTCTTTTGGATGCATCGCATACCAGGTCTGTCAACGGCGTATATTGCTGTGTTCTTTCACTCATCTGTGGTAGGTTTTGTCGGGCCAGCAGCCATACTGTGACATTCGCAGTGATCACCAGGTTGTTGTGGCCATACTCAGGGGTGTCAAGCCTAAGCGTCCAGAGATCCCTGCCATTGAAGACTGTCACTGGGACTTCATCGAGCAATGTTGGCTCGAGATATCACGGCGGCCTCTCATTGCTGATATCCGGGATCTGATGTACTGCAACAGAGATGCTGTGTGTTAACTGTTGAATTCTTGGGACTTTCGTGCACATTAGATGGGGTTTCGTCAGTTTAGAACCCAACTTCTTGGGGGATCCATAATTTGATTGTCAAAGTTCATGGCTTGCGGTGTCGGTCACATTTCCAGAACTATGGCTGTACGGGTACTCATTTCGTCTCCTGCTAATGAATGAAATGACAACGATGCATGTAGACCTCGTCTGTTCCGTCCCGTGACGTACATGTGTTCAAGACAGGTACAAATGATAACCTTGTGATCGCCGTGACGTGACGGTGAACAGTCAAATTCCAACGGGAATTGAATATACGTTTTCTTCAAGGTACGCGTTGCAAACTGTGGACGACATGGTGGAACGCCTAGAGAAGACAATTCAAGCGGCAAGGAAGTAACTTTTGTAGCGGGTAGCATCGCGGTAAGGACCGTAAGGTCAATGAATGGGTCTAGTACCGCTAGAATCTAGCGAGATTGCGCTGATCGGGGGCATTGGGATTCACTGCCATTGAGCAAAGTCAGACGGCGATTTAGTTTATCTCGCGGACTTCCATGAAGGATAACAAAAGGACCAGCGTGGCCAACGCGACTTCTGATTCGAATTCCGACCACTCCATTCTAGTAGACTGACATCCATCAGTTTGGAATGGAAGATGGCTTCATTGTAATATTGGGCGGAAAGCGTCGCGAGGTAAAGTTGTTGTTTTCTGGGTGCCGCATATGCCAGTGCATCGGCGACTTGCTCTCGTTAAAAGAGGAAGCATGATTCGGAGTCTACCACTTAAATGGCTCTGCCTCTCTTGTCCCACTGCAGGTCCTGGTTAGAGAAGGTCGGGAGGAAGCTACTGTGGTGGAGAAGCCGTCCATGTACAACTCCCACCGGGGCCAGTGAGACAGACCCCAATGACCAGTAAGTCCATGATAGTACCCTGTGATAATACACTTCCTCATGCCGACTTCTAATACAGCCTACCTGACCTCACGGGATTCTTATCCAAAGAGTCGTCCAATCCCATAGCGCACGGTAGTTTCGGGGATGTGTGGAAATGCACCTACACCGCGTCCGACCTGGAGGTAAGCATGCCGTGTACATGATGAATGTGGGCGATCTGAATCTATGATTAACAGGTAGCAGTCAAGTCCATAAGGATCGACGTCGCAGGCGACGATTCCAAGGCCAGAATTACTCAAGTACGCTCTCGGCTTCCCGTTTGCATCTGATCGTCACGCTTGCTCAAACCTCATGGCTTCACAGAGACTCTTGGGCGATTTTCGTGCGAGGAAGCAACTGCAACACGAAAATCTTTTGCCTCTACTCGGTTTCAGTTACGAGTTCGGGCTACTCCCAGCGATGGTTTCTCCTTGGATACGCAATGGCTCCCTTACCACATATCTTGAACGAAATTTCACAGAGTTGACCATTGAACCTAAGCTTCGAATCGTGAGTTCCTTCTCAACACCGCGCGCACATAGTATTTAATTAGACCTTTAGTTGCGCCAAGTCGCTGCAGCCATCAGCTACTGTAGGTGGAATCTTGATTAATTGCAAAAACACTGACTTATGGCATCGTAGTGCATTCGAAGGGCATTGTTCACGGTGACCTTACTGCCGTACGTGGTTCTCTGATACCCGCCTTCTAGCTCTGATGGTCAGATCTGGGACGGCAGAACAACATTTTAATAGATTCCAACCGCGACGCCCACGTAGCAGACCATGGGATCCTTACCATGTGTTCTGAGCTCGCAGGTACTTCATACATCAGAAACAACGTACGGTGGGCTGCTCCAGAGCTCTTCGATGTGCCCGAGAACGAAGAGTCGTCGACTCCTCCAGAGCCAGCGAGCGATATTTATTCTTTCGGATGCATCATGCTTCAGGTTTTTCGCATTTCTAGTTCAGTGTTGATTTGCGACTGAGATCCCACAGGTTATGACGGGCCAACAACCCTATGCAGATGTACGGAGCGATCATCAAGTCACTGTCTTGATACTCAAGGGTAAGAAGCCCGCAAGACCCTCGAGTCCACCCATCACAGACTCTTTCTGGGATTTTATCGAGAAATGTTGGAGTGATGCAGGACGTCGCCCCTCTGCCATCGAGCTTTTGAGCTTTTTAGGATCAGATCATGTCACTGCGCTAGAATCCAAGTGAAACAGCAAATTTATCGGACAGGCTGGATCATCGACATTATTTTATCTACCTTGATTTATGTATATGTATGTTTCATTATTAGTAATTTTTATGTAAATTATGTAAATAATAATGCATCAGTAGCGCAGTCAGTCAATTAATCGTTCTGATTCATCTTGGTGAACTTCCTCTGAGTCTACCAAACATGATTCCATTGTTATCGGTACGTACATCTATGTTTGGACTCGTCTTGAGAGACACTTCAGAGCGATACTTTTGGGATAGTTCAGGGACACTCTCGTACACAGTGCACACCATACTTTTTCTGGTATTATGACTCTCGGAGATGCGGTGCGCAAAAACTTTGCAGTTATCAGGCCAAGATCAAGAGATAGGCTCATGATATGATTGAGATATCAGATCAGAATGAGATTGATAACTGCGCTACTAGTACATGAAAATCGAGCTGTCTAGGTTTCTGAGATCACTGATAGCGAGTGGTACAGTTCTTTGTCTGCGAAATTATTCAAGAAATAGTCGTCGAACACCTCCAGCGAGTTCCCAGAATTCACGTCCCTTGCCCAACGGTCCTTGATAGACAGGTATAATCTCCACTGCATGCGTAACATCTGTGAGAGGAATTATGGATCCGCGTCTGATCACCCTCTCTGACTGTGAAGGGTCTCGAGTATATGATCGTTTGACCATCCACATGCCCGTGGATGGCTCGGGGCCAGGCACGATAAAGTCAAAGTGCTGGATATATAAGAGCACTTGAGATAAGCACTCAGGGACCTGCACGCGGGAACCTCTGGGGAGGGTTAGCTGGAATATGGCTCGCACTTGAGCAACATAGGACCCTGTGGAGTGATAAGCATCACCACCGGTAAACTCAGTGAAAACATACCAGATGCACCGTCGTTACTAACACTATCAACCCTCTGATTAAATAGCACAACGTCGCAGTTCCCTCCAGGGAAATCGCTGGAAGGTGGCTCAGCGTGAACTTGTTGGCTCGGCATGATTCTGCAAGCGTTGAACGCGGAATGTAACTGGATCCGAAATTTCGACCATGTGTTGAATGATAGCTGGCCAGGGGGCGTGTAACCATTGCGGGTCACGTAGAGATGAAAAGCATGCGAAAAATCGGGGACATTGTATAATGACTGCAGTTGAGACGCATCGAGGCGGCTGCAATCTGCTTTCACGGTCACATTGAAGGCAATCCGTGCGTTGTCCGACAAGATACCCTTCAAGAAATGATTGCGAACAGGGCGCGGGCCTTGTAGACGTAGCTGGGCGACTGGGTTCACATTGGAGACCCAAGCAAGAGTGGGATCTGTCTCTGTACTAGCGACCTCATTATCCTCCATGATGATAGCGTTGATGAGTGGATCCTGACCAGGAGTAGAGGTGGACGATGATAACAATGTGTAAAGATCGAACAGCCGAATAGTCTCCTCCCGATCGAGAATGCGAGCGATCTGCAAGACGAAGTCTCTCTGACGACTTGTGCGTTCAAACGGATGTTTGCAGTGAGTTATTAAGAGACGTTCGGATACGTCTGCTGTCCACTGTAGGAGTGAACCGACATTGCAGATTGCGCGAGTAAAACTTTGCATGAGTTCCAGTTTAGGAATGAAGAAATCGTCTTTAGCGCCGCTCTTTCCCCGTCGCGCCTCTGCATCGAGGATAGCCTGCTTATGATTGTGGAAGTCCTGAAGTGCTTGAGTCATGGAGGCGATACTGGATTCAGTGTGGAGGGGATTCTGAGCAAGGTAGATGAAATCGATCATTGCCCGCACAGCGCGGATGAAATCGGGGCTTGCGACACCCCACAGCGTTGGCACAATCGTGCGCTGGATGTCTCGGTGCTCTCGTCCAGTCATTTGGTTGACATGAGAGACACCCCCAGAGAAATGGCGCACACCGGTGCGCTTGTGGTGACTCTTGAACCGTACATCGAGTTCATGACCCATGATCTGTTTAATCCATTTGAGAACATGGTCAAAAAAGAACTTGTGCAGCGCGTGCAGAATTTCTGGCGTCAGGAATTTAGCAGGATTACTGAACCTCCAGTTTCTCCAGTACGGCAAGTGCACCCCGCTGAGGTGAAGCTTTTTGGCCTCTCTAACAAATACAATAAGATTCCATGGGTCAACGCGGTCGCAAAGCGACTGGATGAGCGCGTAAGTCTCCGTTCCGTTCCGTGGAGGATGCGGCGTTTCATCGCCAAACTCTTTGTGGGTCGCTGTGGTGACAGGAGATGAGTTTTTCGTGACGCATGAGATCATCAATTGTTCGGGGAGATCAGCGATGTGGCTGATAAGAGGGGTGAAACAGTATCGCAATCTGGCTGAGGGATCGACCATATACTCGCCAATATGAGCTGCGACCTTCAAATTAGAGCATACAAGATCCATGCACTTGTGCCACAGACGCGCCCGGAGTAGATTTTGAAATTCAGAGGCGACAATGAAAGTTGGTATTGGCATGAACGCAGTACATCGCCATGCATGCGATGTTGCCTTCATGCGGACGTCGGCCTGGATATTTCCGATAGTTAGAAATAGTGGGTGCATCTCGAGGCCGCCTGTGTGTCTTGTAACTGGGGTTTTGTCAGAGGCGGCAATGATCGGAACGATAGTTGCGCCTTCAGGTAGTTGATCCTATATTTAAGTAATACGCCAAGCGTCAGTCACTTGAGTAACTCTAAACCAAAGCGCAACTACTTACCTGAATCGCCCATGCATCATTTGATGTCCAGAATTCTCCAAATTGGCGCTCTTGTCCTTGATAGATATAGTGAGGGTCGTAGCACATATGATTCGCATAGACGGGATTTGCTAAAAGCTGCTTCGTAACCTCTAACCCATCCCTCCAGATAAGGTGAATCGGCTGTTCACTTTCGTAGCCCTTGAGCTTTAACTTCGTACACTGCCATTTTGGCCCACGGTCAGGAAGCTGCTGCATGAAGAAGAATAACTCATCCTTTGACTTGAATTGCGGCCGCTCTCTTGTCTGGAACTGAAGTGCGTGAGTTAAGTATTTATTTGATAACAATTAGACATACCCAATCCAACTTGAGGAATTTGTCGATCTGCGTCTGGGAAAGGTTCTCGACAAGAAACTTTGCAAGCGACCATTCACCCAGCCCGTCAAACGGATACCATACGTTGGTCTCTCTGGCTTGTTGAAGAGGATGGCCTTGCATTTCTTGAAATATATTTTGTGGAGGGGGTTGATCCGGAAGCAGGTAATGGTAGCCGGAGGTAGGGTGATATTTCGCAGACAAGTTTGTCTGCTCTGGCGGTCGTTGTAGAGCCTGTGGGACTGGCAGCATCGATCTGTTAACGAGGTTCTCCGGCCAGCAGGTGTCTGCATCGTTTAGATGCTCAATGACTGCCTCAGCCGATCGGCATTGTTTCTTGCAGTTAGGACACTGGGTGACAGCAATGTCGAAGGGCGAACTGGAGAAAGAGAGTGGTGAGTCGTATAACACCGCGTAGTACTACTTACTTTTGGATCAACTCATCAAACTCAGAGTCGGGATCTTCACGCTGGAAACCGGGGTTGTGTGGGTCATAGTACTGAGGAAACGCCATAGGAGAGGGCTGAGGAAACGCCATAGGAGCGAGGTACTGCCAGCTGTATACCAGCGTGCAGCAGCGCTGCAAAAAGTGTTAAGTCTTTCAAACTCCGACTGGTGATAGGCTTGCTATTCAACACGCTGACCTCAAAGTGACGACTTGAATATCAGTTATGTATCCTCCGCAGAATCAGTTCCAGCTTTCATCGAATGGTGAAACCCCACCAACCAGTCCACTGCATAGCCCCAAATCTAGTCCGCTTTTATCAAAGATTGATTACGCTGAAGCTTTCACTCGCATCTACCGTAGTAGCCCCCAAAGCTCTTCTCCACCCAGCAGCCTTTGTCCCTCATCACCCCCAAGTACTCACCTGGCAGCATCTGTCACTTCCTCTGGGCACCATGACTCTAGACACGCTGATATTGGTCTACCTATGAGAAGGCGGGAGGGGCAACGCCATTTGAGACGGATCTCACAGTCCAACTACCACCCTTATGTCCGGAAAACTCCCCCCACTCCGCAGGCAGACCGCAAGATGGCAAGTGTGATGGGAAGATTGGCTAGCAGTATAGATTCAGACTGCGATGATGAAACGGTATGTCACTATGTCTTATGTGCCGACTCTCAGTGACACATCATTATTTTTCTAGGTTCGCAAAATATTTTCTCAAGGCCTGCAGCACATGTCCGCTGAAAGTATTCGCCGTGCTGCTTATTACAAGGAAGCAGAACTTGAATACCACCGGCATCTCTCAATGACTTTGGTTTGGGAGGCGGAGAAGTTTCAGAGGCTCAAGCATTTCATCGATGGCGAACAGCAGGAGCAGGAGGATCAAACCACTCGGGCATTTGAGGAAGCAGCACTCTTTACACGTATGGTGGCTGATCGTGACTCAGAGCGTGCTTCCCAGGATTTCGAGTTCGTTACTGCAGTTCAAAAGAACGAGGTGGAAAGGGTCAAACAGTTGAATGCCGAACTCGATGAGCTCGATATCTTCCTTCCCTTGGACCCACTGGCTTCAGACCTCGACAATAATCACACATACTCTATCAGAGATCCCCACGACTCTGATCATTCATCTGTCGGAGACCGCCCCGAGGATGAGCTGGCAACAGAGTCAGAGTGAATCAGAGTGCAAATCTAATTTTATTCACCGATACCAAAGTAAGCTTCTTTGTTTCATATGGCCGCATGCACTCATTTATTTATAGATGTAGCATGGATGAAAGGGTGTTAAAGTGGTACATATGCGAATCTTTTTTTTCGACTTTCGCCTGTTTGATGTGTTGACGTCTTTGTTTGTAGTTTGTATAACTACAATTACCTTGAATGTAGCGTTTCGTGAACTTTGTTTTTTACCTTAGGAAGATTACTGTTATGGACCCTGAGTACTGATTATCGGCTGATTGTTGTTTCTGCACTTGACCGCAATGTCCTCGAGTCAAAATGCACCATCGAGACGAAGAATTGTGCGGGTGAGTACCTTGAGATCCCTCTGTTAGTACAGACTCACGGCAACATGACAGGATGTGCCTATTGTTCGACAAGCCGGACTGAATATCGCAGGTCATTCATTGGCCGATCAAGTTGGCTGTGCGTCAGAGATGCCCGAGTCGATGAACACACCTGAACTTCCGCCTCGCATCAATCCTCCTCCTGTTTTCTCGCACGACGGCTACAGCTCAATGCCGCCTAATCATCAGGATGGTATGCTTTTACCAAGGCCATCGCGTTTTACCAGGACAGCCCCTCGTGCTGCAGGGCCTGATCGAGTCCATCGATCGTTCGCACCTTCAGGTGACACTGCGTCTCGGTATCGTATGGTGTATACATATATGCCTCTTCGTGGCGCAGAAAAATCGCGCCAAGAGTATACTGATGGCGTCATTTATGTGAGCCTTATATTTTTTTTCTCCGAGTTGCGCTTAATCATATATTTAGAGAGATGCAACAACGGGGATACAAAAATCAACTACACGACAGTACCAACTCCCTCCTGTTAGACCCCCGAGGGAGTCACTCACGGCAGATTCGGAGATCACGCCAATTGCTACTAGTAGTACCTCCGCATCCTCCGCATCGACTATTACTGCAGCCCGTACAGGTCGTCAGCGAGGTGAAAGGCAGCATGACAGCTTGGGTGCTGCCGCTGCAGTACCTGTAATCGACAAAGCGCAGGTGAAAAGTATTGTAAAGGATGCGAAGGACTATGTGATTGTCGAAACGCTGACTACGTGCGGATTCCACGATTCTTCCAGTCGCTTAACTGTAGTGCAGGCCGCACTAACTGATGCGTGTTCATCCGTCATCGCAGAAGGTCAGTTGCCCATCGATATGAGATCGATAGTAAGCGCTAATACAATAACGACTAGATCACTTGGTCAAACTATGGACCGATGAAAATATATCCTCGCTATACAAGACCATCATCATGCCAATGTCAACGTTACTCAATCGCTTCAAGCAGTGCGCGCAGGACCTTGTCGAAAATCTTTACAAGCTTCGAATGTCAATTTGGACTGACCCGACGGTCCAGGCCGATCACAACAAGTCAACTGTTGAATTCCTCATTGGAAACAATAGCCTTAATTTTATATTCGGTGATCCAGTGAGAGTACGTACTGTTTTGCGAGTGCTACCATTCAGAGTATGACGAGACAATTAACAGCTTGAAGATGGCCGAGAGGTTCGCTTCCCGTTCGAGCACGAAGCGATTATCCAGATCGCAAGCCGTGCTGCCTTTTGTGATGGCTACGACAAGTTCATCAAATCGGACCACGACCTCGACAATATCATGGCGATCTCTGGAACAGCTGCGTGTTGCGGCTTGCAGGAGTTCATGACTGGTATATTCAAGCAAGTGGACTTTACTTACCTCGGTTTTCACACTATGTATACGAGACTCATGAACTTCGCCCGCGATAACATTAGGACATCTCCGATGTTGCTAGCTAGGTGGAAAGCACTATTTCAAGTTCTTCGTAGCAGAGCTCGTTGATCAGTAGATTATCTTGATGGTGTTACGAGTTATCTTAGACATGATAATCTCAATCAAATGTAAATTTGTCAGCTCATGTGCTTCCACCAATCGAATGCGTGCGCTACTGAGGTCGTAAGTGTTCGTAAGCATTCGTAACGCGCGTAAGTTAAGCGTTCATTTCGTCGTTTTGCAGATGTATGTCGTTGCTCGTGATGAATGACTTCTCAGCTAAGTCCTTCATGCTCTCCGATCTCCGTAGTTTCTCAGTCATTTCAAGGACACCACAGAGTTTCGCTAGGAACCGTGAGAAGAGTAATCTGCCGTCATTCGTGCTTGATCGATGAGTGTTGATTGGCATGGGTAGGTTTCTTCACCGATACTGGTCGATCGAGGTCATGTGCATCTAGGTTTGTTTGTGGATGCCTGCCGGAACCACGGTGGACTAGGGGTTCCAAGGCAGGGACTCTCCATTGAATCGGGGGCCTCACGGCCCTTTCCGCAGCTTAGTCAGTAGGTAGAGTAACATTCACCTCTTGTCAACTCTTGTCGTCGTGAAGCCGCATTGCATCTTGGCCCGCTCCATGTGTCTTTGCGACTCTTTGGGCTTAGAGCCACTTGTCCCTTTTCAACGGGGAGCCAAGCGTCTCCTCAGGCACCTCTTGCCACAGTGGAACCTGTGCGTCGGCGATCAGCTTTCTCTGCGTGGTGTTAGCAACTGTTCGATAACGACTCCGAAACGCCTGCTTGGAGCAGTGATGAACACCCTGAGCAGTATGTGCAAACTAGCTTTGGTTTACATGCTGCAAACGTTCAATTTTTAGGTTTGTGTGCCAAGTCTTCAGGGTTCAATGTCACATATTTCCAGCGCAGATGCAATGCCGCTCACGAGCTGTGATAGCTGATACTCATGATATCAATATGGCCCGTGCTATTCCGCCCGATTCGGAAGCAACACGAAACAGAGCTGCACTGAGCCTTGGTGAAGAAGCATTCAGGATCGATCAAGTCGGTGGAACGCCCTATATATGAATTTAGCGTCAGACACTTGAGAATCAACACTGGATGATCGAATTCAGAACTTCGGTTTCTGCTGTCCACACTCAGGATTGCATGCAGGAAGTAAGCTTGCCAGGCTGGGACGACGGAACGAGCCTGAGGCCTTGCCGCCAGTCACGAAATGAATGTAATGATACGGGCTGTGACAGGGTCCAGGCTATCTTATAGCTACAGCCCTAGCCCTTCTTTGCGCCGTAATGTGCTTTTCAAATTTCATTCCTTATCATCGGACACGAGTTACATGGCATGAAAACCTCACGATCAAGGAGCGATTCCAACATGGCCCGGTTGCCAATTTCGCAGGTGAGCGCTTGAACGATTGCGGCGTGTCTTCATCTCAGAACTCGTCATGAAGTTTGAACGATGATGTCACACCAATGGGCAGCCTTCTGCTGGCTGAAGTAGATGTCTAACTTTCTCAAAGGTCCATCTCTTTTCCACGAGGATTGTCTGGCGCTACCAAAGCTACTGAGAGCTCAGAGCAAATATTGTCCCGCACAATTACTGCTGTTCTAACAACTGGGCTTATCAGCGCCGATACCAATGCTCTCTACATCCCTGATAACACGCTTCAAGATGTCTCATGCTCATTGTTTGCCGTACACGTGAAGCACGTTTCCACTTGGCGCTAGTTAGAATGGGCGTTTGTAGTGGAAGGACAGCACTCAGCGTCGATCTCATTGTCCACAGGGTTATTTCGACCCATTCGAGCCGTGACATCCTTAGTTGGACCCTACGCAGCTCTATTCCCCGCAATTATCGGTGGGGAAACTTTGCGATGTTGACGTACTAAAACGACTACATATAAGACAACAGTTCATTGGTGCTAGGGAGGCAAGAGTATCTTTCGCTCTGATTTTCCCATCGACATGTTCAACCGCCTGCAACAATTGTTTGGTCTTGTACATTTGTTACCACATATGTGGAGTCATCGATTCATCTCACTCTAAGCAACAGGTTGGCCGAGCACCAAATGACCAAGCATCTCTTGTTCAACCTTCTGTTGATGATATTCCCGCAAGCCAGACCGCCGACACTCCCAATAGAACTTCCGACGATCATATCCCCAGTGGACGCCATTCTACTTCTGACACAGGGCACTCGTAAGTTATTTCTCTATTATGTCAAGTCAGGACTTCTTAAACATCAAACTGTAGTACTCTCTCCATTGAATCAAGTAACATCACCAGGAAAACTAACTATCCAACCGCTTCGGGTGGTCTTGGAGATGTTTACAGGTGTATATGGAACTGCGGCGCAAGTTCGGATGAGGTATTTCATAAACTCGTGTGATCTGCATGTACTAACTCTGACTTCAGGTGGCGGTCAAATCCCCACGATTCCCAAATCTGAGTGATCCTGAAGCTGTCAAAATAAACAAGGTACAGCCTGAAGGCCGCACGTCTGAACTTTATACATACTTATACTTTTGAATGCAGAACCTTGACCGCGAGATCCGTATCTGGGCCGTATTAGAGCATCAATATGTATTACCCTTGCATGGCACTGTAGAAGGTTTCGGCCCATTTCGCGCATTGGTTTCCCCCTGGATGCCGAACGGGACTTTGAACTTCTACCTTGATCATGCGCCTGAGACCCTCGCGATGATAGATAGGCTTCGCCTCGTGAGTTTTATTTAAGAAGCCGATTATGAGAACCTGACCATTTTCAATAGCTTAAACAAATCGCTGAGGGACTCAAGTATCGTGAGTAGTGGATTGACTATGGAAGCGACCGATATGACTGATGCCTATACTTTGGACAGTCCACGACAAAGACGTGATACACGGCGACCTGACCAGTGTAAGTTTACACACGCTATACATTCGTAATCCTCTTATCGTGATTGTAGAATAATGTTTTGGTTGCTGCCGACGGATCCCCTCGTCTTGCAGATTTCGGTATCTCGAATGTCATGGTACAATCCAACCCAGCCTTTTCCTACCACACCGGTGCAGTACGTTGGGTCGCTCCAGAGCTCCTTGATCCCCCAGAAGATCAACCTATACAATGCGCGACCAAATATAGCGACATATACGCTCTCGGCGGCATCATGCTTCAGGTCAGTCTCTCGTTGTCTTACTAGTGAAACTAACACCCCCTCCACTGCCTGCAGGTCCTATATGGGAAACAGCCGTACTGGTGGCTTAAGACCGCGATACATGTTGTCTCTGCAAGGTTCAAACACCTAGAGCCCATTGACTCCTCCATTAAGATCCAGCCCAATCACCTGGCTTTCATGCGGCGGTGTTGGTCGATCGAGAGCAAGGTTCGTCCATCAGTGGAGGAGGTACTAAATTACCTTGAGGAAGCACTGTCGGATGAGACTTCATCTGTATAAGGTCTCAATTTTGAAGCGATCCTTTTTCTTGCCTTCTTTATATCAACCTCGATTTTGCATCCTTCATATGTCACGTTAGTCTAGGTTTATTCTCACTTCGCTAGTTCTTTATCATACGCACGGCAGGGTCGGCACTTAGTATACAGCGGTATACTTATGTTCTAGCGCATAGTCTGTTCGTTGCATTATTGTTACTCTGCTTCTAAGAACTCCACAATCTCGGAGGCCCCTGGTCGATCTCCGACGTTAATAGATATACATTTCAACGAATACTCCTTGTGTCCCTCTTCAACTTCAGTAAATTGGCGGAAGGGTTCAATTCCTGCGGCTCTTGCCGCAATAACATGAAACGCTTGTGGTAGCCAGCGGTACGGTACATGGCCACAAAACAGCTGCACAATATCAGTAACATAATTTACGTGGAATCGAATGGGGGACAACACACCTGAAGCATGATACAACCATATGAGTAAATATCGGCGGCTTTGGTTGGCATTACCACTTCCCCTTGCTCAGGCATAGCAAGCATCTCAGGCGCCATCCACCGCACATTTCCTGGGTGGCATGAATTAAAGGTAGAGTTTTGTGATTCCGCAAGGATCATTGAGAGACCGAAGTCCGCAAGATGGAGCTTCCCATCGTCGCTAATCAGAACATTGGTCTGTAAATTGTCGAATTGTCATCCTGAGACATCATAGCCACAAATTTTCACACGTACACATGTCAAATCGCCATGAACCACCCCTTTGTCGTGTACTAACAAGTCGATGAGCACGTCTGATCCAGACACGTCAAAAATATAGATGTACAATACTTCAGGCCGGCCACTATCTGCCTTAACTGCAGAGCTATTAGAACTTGTCCGGTTTTTGCGAGATACAGTTCGTACCATTCTCAGTTTGTCGACCTTGGAAGGAACATGTCCCTGTTTCAGATAGCTATCGAGCGACCCGTTTTCCATCCATGGAGAAACTAGCGCCGGAAGTAGCCCAAAGCCATCGATGATTCCATTAAAGGTGAGAATATTGTCATGCGTCAAGGTGATCCAAACATAAGCCTCGCGACGAATCCTCTGTTAGGTGAGCAAATTCATGAATAGAAAGACTTTCGGTTACTTCTTGTGCTCACCTTGCTTGCCCTATCCACCAGTTGTGTATTACCTGCTTGAGGGATTCTAACTGATTTGACCGCAACCTTGAAGATCGTGGATATTGTGAATCTTCGCCCATTCGCACACTTACTTACATACCTTACATGACCCGGATTGTCGAGACCAAGAACACTTCCAGACATCACCGAGTCCTCCTGTTCCGCTGGGGAACAGCTCGAGTTTTTTGACTTCTGCTGCAGGAATATCTTGTGGTTCGATTTTGAACTCAACTCGGTGAGGGGGCTGGGGACTGCCATTTCTCTTTTGTCGAGGGTAATCTGTGACCGCCTTTCACATTGGATTTATGGACATGAACTTACCACAGACTTTTGGGAACAACAATTACCCATTGCAAGATAATAATGTAGGCCACACAACGTTTAAGGTGGTGAAAGGCAGCTGTACGTGATGGCGTCGTCCAAGCGGTTGATTTTGCAGGTAGTATATATATCTGAGAGTCGAGACGTGTGCTGGGGTCAGTGAAAATATCACGGCAATCCGTGGGGCTGTCAGATCATCATCAATGTCACTCCCTGCAGGCTGCAGGCCACATCGGAAGTTCCAACAGTTTGAATGGAATCTTCAATGCTGTGGCAAACTCAATTTGGTTAGCTTCATTAGCTGTAACACGCTGCAACAAGTTCTCGGCAGCCGCTGTTGGTTCGTTTAAGGTAGCCAATTTAGGTGTAAAACACTATGCAGTGTACACAATTGAGTGCACCAGTGGATGTGATTTCTTTCAACTGAGCTGTGGTCAGGTGATTATGAGTAATCAACAAGCTCTTTTTGGGATCGGCGACAGTGCACATGTGACAATATTCTACTTCAAGTTGTATTACTGATGCACATGCGGGGACTCTGAAGCTGCTAGGGCGCTAGCCGGTACTTTTGGTAGGTAAACAGGGCGACTCTGCGGACGCAATGCATGAAAAATGCATGAAATTTTCATGGACAAAGATAGGTCTTCCATCAGACTATCACGAATGATCTTTCTGACGCTGCACTCTTGACACGGGCCACAGCGCCTACCATAAAGATGAGTTCTTCAGCGCTCTGGAAGTTCTCGAAGGTGTGTAAGGTATGTCATTATATATTGTATACAGTAAGAAATGGGTTTTGTGCGATGGTCTCCACCTCCTAATCTACACACTTAGCCGCTCGCTCGCCACGGGATTCCCCTCCACCAAATGAGAACGCTCGCTTTAACATTGTGGATTCAGGAAAGCGTCGTGCAACACAGTCTGAGGGGCCTCAGGCTAAGTTCAATTATCCTCAACTGCACCCCTTTGTCGCACCTAGGGATTTTCTTAGTTTCAAAGGTGATTTTTTAGGAAGCGGAGGACATTCCAGTGCGACTGCTCGTTCTAGGAATTGCACTTGTCCGGCTTCGTCCGAGGTTCCTAGAACGTCTGATCGAGTGGGGACCAGATTTCTGAACTTGAATTGAGCGCGCGCTCGTACAGTCTTACGGATATATATATATTAGCTCATCCAAGGCAAGTGCTTAGTATCTCAGAGACATCCCGGTTCTGATGCGTTCGACAATCGGCCACTGGGACGCGCTTACTCATCGATGAAGACGAAAGAAATGACACTGTCCCCCTTACCTATTTTCAGTAGTTCTCCAAGCCGCGCAAAACTCAGGACTCATCGTGTCGTCACTAGTGCTTTTGCAAAGTCTGAAGACGCAGTTGATCGTATCCACCAATGACGGGTGACACAATCACTGGCGCAAACCCTTAAGAACAAGACGGGCGTCATGATCTATCTAACATCCAAATAGAAACCATAAATTGGGCGTTTCCTCGGTCTTCTCAAAAATTGTTTCTGAAAACCATGTCGCGTCGAAGTGTTCTGATTTGCCCTGTCGGGGAAAGCCGTCACTTTTCTGATTGCAAACGGCGATACTACCCTTGGCCCAGTTCATGTCTGCCTCCGACAAATTAGTCTGGGATAATTGGAGAAAACGAATAAAAAGCGCCACACTTGTACTCACACCACAAGTTCAATGATTTGAGTATAGGGTTGGATGGGGAAAAAGGGAAAGAAGATAAACAACTAAGGATGGAGGACTCGAGCGTTAATCTTGCATGTGTATGGATCCATATGGATTCAAATATGCGCACCGCAAGATATCTTCCTCCGAGTCTGATGGAAGACATGGAGCAAACCAATCGTGGATATGCAAGACATCAAATCACACACAGCCTATCACGGTTTTCCGTCACACTTACTACTTATTAAGACACTGCTGCCTCAGGGTCTCACTACTAACCTAACTAAGCACTCGGACGTCAGGGTCAAACAGGTCCGACATAGCGTCTCGTATGACCATGGTATTTTTGTGTTGACAGCATTCATTGTTGATTTGTCTGTTCAATAGCAGTGCACTGGGCATATATAAGGATGCCTGTTAATTTTGTCTGTTTTATCTCATCAGTTTTCTAGCACCCGTCAGTTTGAATACCGAGACTCGGGAGCTGTAATTTGTAATGGGTGATTTCCCCGCCGTAAGTCGATATGTATTAATATCGCTTTTGCATTGTTGACAGACTAATATTGACAGGAGACCAACTTGAATGTCACAGTTGATTTCAAAATCGAACCGATTCATATTCCTGCGGCAGCCATTCGAAAACTTGAACCATTTCCTAATGGTTCAGGAGGGCTTGGTGACATCTGGAAATGTTCTATGTCTACACAATCTGAGACTCGCACTGTAAGTTTAGAAACAGTGGGTACTACTAGGAAGACTCTCTATTGATCACGATCAAGGTCGCTGTCAAATCGATCAGGATCCCTCAAACAGGCGATACAGAACTAGTAAAAAGAACAAGCAAGGTTAGAGCATGAAGGAACCACAGTTCTACCCGCTGACGATTTCGCTCGCCACCTCAGAGAATTCGTCGTGAGGCTTATATTTGGATCAAATTGTCACACGACCACATCCTCCCTTTCGAGGGTGTCACCGAAGACCTTTGGGCCACTTCCTGCGCTGCTATCTCCATGGATGGAAAACGGATCACTGAATGATTATTTAAGGCGCGAGTTTTCCAAACTGTCTGACCCTCGGAAACTAGAGCTTGTAAGTGGATGGCTATCGCACCGGCTTATATATACTTAGCACGATTTCAGATAAAGCAGGTGGCTGCTGGTCTCAGTTATCGTGCGTCCCATTAATGAATGTAGCGATGGAATGATATACTAAAGACTAGAGTCCCCTAGTGCACGGGAAAGATATCGTACATGGCGACTTGACAGGGGTAGGTCTCATCCTAATCTACATGTAGTATGCGGCTGAATTCAATGAATTGTGATCAGACCAACGTTTTAGTTGATAGCGCCGGTCGCCTCCGTCTCGCGGACTTTGGTTTATCGATGATCCTCGCCGAGGCGGAAAACGCCACATTCAACTCCTGTCATCCAGGAAACACACGTTGGATGGCCCCGGAGGCTCTCGAAGACGACAAGCTAACCAAAGCTGGGGATATCTATTCGTATGGCTGCGTGATGTTGCAGGTCTGTCGGATCATCAATCCTTTAAACTGCTTTCTTACAACAGTTCCAGATTTTGTCGGGAAAGCAGCCTTACGAATGGATCAAAACTGCACGTGCTGTCATGAAGGCAATGTTTCGAGAGTTGGCGCCTTTCAATGGCGTACAGAGTTATGGGGTGTGTGGACAGCTCTCAACGCGATGCTTGAAAAGGACATCGGGCGAGCGTCCAACGATCGACGATATCATGGGAGTTCTGGGTCACAGTAATTAGGTCCTGTGTCGTCGTGCAGTGAGATATCAGTCAGCATACCTATATCAAAAAGAACACAGGCAGGGCGAGTGAATGAGATCCACACTGAATATTCGAATGCCGACCTTTCGCTACATAACCGCCCAATGATTCTAAAGGTGCCAAGCGCTCTCTTCGCCCCAAACCTTTGTACCGGGGGGTGGGCTAGTTATATATTACGTCTTCCCCAAGACGACAATAAGCCGGATTTTAAAACACTTAACCTACTGTTGCGCGAGGCATCGGCCTCGTGGTGGAGAGATGAGCGTGAACCTTGAGAACCCAACTTCATGTCAGCAACGAAAATTTGCTTGTCGTGTGACTTCGAGGGCCGAGAAATATCGTCACCATGGCGTATCTTCAACGTACAGCTACTTAGTCTCCGCTAGGGCCTAGGCAGACCCAATAGAAGAAAGATAGTCATTCCTTCTGATGCGCTCATGTTAAAATGAATGATTCTACTGACAACTCGAGGCGGCGCCTATATGACTCGTGTTATTGCAAGTCCGGCCATAACTGGTAGAGGGAACTTACATACGTCGACCAAGCTGCTCAATTTGTGGTCTATCATCATCCACAGAACATTGAGTAGGCGTGCACATCTAAGTATAGATTCTATGAGCTTCCAACTGAAGCTTCTTAGAATACTTTCAGTCCTGTTCTTGTGGACGAAAATGAAAACAAGGCTCACCGGTTGTGGCTTATCTGCCATCCTTCCTAGGGGCTAGTGATTCAAGCCTTATACAATCCCGGAGGCACCCTGGCGCCCTGCGGATGCTAGTATTATTTGGGTTTCGATGACGAAGGTGATGTGTCAGTGTTATTTTCCCGTTCACTAAAGTATGCATAGGTACGTCATCCATAAGTACCGGCCATAAGTAACATTTATCCTCTGGTCAAATAAAGAGCCCGTTCATCGCGAAGAATAGCTTCGATCTGCATAGCATCCAGGAAATCCGTGGACATATTGACATAAAGACTCCAGGAATATCTCAGGAGTGAGTTTTCAAGAGCGATATGAAGGCATGAGAAATTGCGAGCACATCGCATACCCCTTAGGACAGAGAATACACCATGACCGGGAGTCGAAAGTGCGAAAAAACTAGCCATGAATGCATCCTGAGATGCACGAGAGAGTCAAGACTTTTCCTCTGACACCCCCAGCTGACCCTGAATAAATTCCAGGACCTCCTTAGCCGAAGGCCTGTATTCCGCATCAAGCCAGCACTTCTGCATGAAATCCCATAAAGAATCCGCAATAGGCGGTGTCATGGGCCGAGCAGGCTTCTGGCCTCTGAGTATCTGTACGGTGACTTGATGGTCGCTTCGATATTCATAATACGGAACTCTTCCTGTGAAGACCTGCAAGAGAATGGTGATCACATTACATGGTGCCAAGATTCGCCCACAAACCTGCAGCATGATGCACCCGAAGGAATAGATGTCCGATGCCAATTGGGGCGAGCTTGTTGTCTCTTCATCTTCCGGGACATTGAAGTTTTCGGGTGCGGCCCATCGCACATTGCTTCTGATATACGACGTGCCATGGAGCTCTGAGCAAAAAGTGAGAATACCATGGTCAGCGACACAGGCGTTGTCGTTCTCATTGATGAGAATGTTATTCTGAATTGCGTCAATAATTGCCTGTGTGGAGGAAAGCTCCGTAGTACTTACGCCGGTGAGATCACCATGGACTATGTTTCTGGAGTGCACTAATATTCACGTTAGCTTTACGCCGAAAACTGACGTCCGTCGCGCACAGTACTGAAGAGCTGAAGCGACATCGTTGAGCTGCAACAGCAAATATTAAAACGTGTGTTATACCATGACACAAACACCCACGATTTGGAGCATTCGGGTAAGAGTGAGTTGTTGGAAATCGCGTTCCAAAAGCATAGTAAGTGAACCTTTGTGCATCCATGGGGAGACGATAGCAGGCAGCGGTCCAAATCCTTGAGTTATTCCCAGCAATGGTAGCAGATTGGTGTGTTCGAGCTGGGTGCGCCGCTGTAGCTCATTTTCGAGCATCTGGAGCATCGTGCTTTAGCAAATGAACATACCCGTGCGTGGAGCTATGCAAACGCAAACCTCGGTAATTTTTTTCTTGCAACCATCGTTTGGAATCTCAAGTCTCAGACACTTTACCGCAACCTGATAGACAGGAGTCAGTCAGTCATGGGCGCAGATTAGGGGATGCAAACGTGAAGGAGCCACTAGTACTCGCCTCTGATCGAGGATGCATGCGTGTGCACTTCCACACATCCCCAAAGCTGCCTTGTGCGACGGGGTATCGGGACGATTCTTTGCTTATTTTCCCAGTGAGATCGAGCAGACTACGTGCGCACGTACTCAGTAAAAATTGGGCGAGATACAAATGCGTGAAAAACAGACAAATTCTTGTGATGTACTTTGTTGACGTTCGCATTTTTTGCCAACTTCGAATGCAGCCCAAGACTGGCAAGCAGCGAGAGCAACCTCCTCTTCCAATCCTTCAGCCAAGCTCGAAACCAAGCGGGAAACACGACCTTCATGTGCAATACCTAAAGAGGAAAATATGGGACGCTGTCAGGCTGTCAGTGGTAGTAGCCTACGAGAACGGGATGAAGTCACAACCTGTCAATGCCTGCGGCAGGCAGTACTAATATGACAACTTGGAGCTCAGGGCTGTGGGAGCAAGTAATATCCAATGAAGGTGTCAATCGAGTCTTGACGCTCATCATGGTAGCTTCCGACTGGGGCTTGATCGTGGGACACCTTCCGTAGCATTCAGTGATCATCATCTCAGATTCGCGCAAACGGGTATGGAGCGTCTATGCCGTGGAATTTCGAACCAAGGAAAGGGTGTAATGACTATTTTCGCCCTGTCGTCAGATCGGCAGACAAACTCTTGTTGTGTACCACCAGTCTGTACGCTACCGAGGAAACTGGGATACTAGCAACTTTCCACGGTCCCCATCTTTCTGCACCTTCAGTGGATACTCTCAGAGGATCTTTCGATAACGTGTTCCAAGGTGAGTGAGGGTATTTGTTGTCACATACGCGGTGCTGAGGGTGGCGACCAATGGCATTGCAGACCCAAGGACCCTTGCATCGTGTCAGATCAACCAGATACTAGCGTGCAGGCGTCTGCGGTCTCAGGGACTTACCATTCTCATCGGTGTTCCGAAATTCTCCATCCCGGATGCTATTGCAGGATCGTTCATCGAGGACCTATCATGGATCTCTGCGAGCGCTGTACGATACGCACAGCTCGCAGATTTCCGGCATCGCGCTCTTCTTGTGTCCAATTAGGATGAGAGATGATATCAGAATCATTCTCACTTCTAAGCCAGGCGCTTGCGCCTCACAAAGGCGTGCTCAACGGACACCCGCATGGATGTAAAGCGGTGACGTTAATGTTACGCGAATGTATGCGAGACCAACATTGGGAAGGCATTAATTATAGTAAGCGCGATGGATTGTTTCTTTCTCAGAACCGTGCCCACTGAAAATTACAGCTGTTTATATACATACTTACATGCAGACACCTCATGTCAATCAGATGCCCACGGTGCTTGCTGGCGTTAATGTCGCGAATTGAGGGGTCGAAGCAGTGAACCCTAGGCTGCGGGCGCCGGGTCTATGCAACACAATAACCGTGTCAAGTTCCGATCGAACGGCAACTGCTCAGCTATCCCAGTTTTTGCAAGATTCCTGCGAGCCCGGCCCCTCAAGCTTGCATACAGCGTATGTAAACACGCACTAATACCATGTATGAATCCCAGAGGCTATTCCTCGTTTTGCGACTGCCATCTGTTCCCCTTGAATTTCTCCCTCGACTAAGAGGACAATGTCTGAACATACCTCAAGCATAGGCGCCTTGTCTGTTCCCCTCCGCATTTCCAGTAAGGATCTACTTGCTGGGTATCTCGCTCTTTCACATCTTACATCCTAGGTATTGTCATCCGCCTCGACGATACTTCGAAGAGGAAGGTCGAATTTGCCGAGTTGAAGCTTGATTCACAGAGACAGGAAATCCACCGCGCTTCGGACAAAGACAAAGACCTTAGTGCAAAATTTGATCCCCCCATGTGAGCCCCACCTATAGTTGCCAGAAACTCAGTCAGAACATCTTACCGCAGCGCGGTGACCACCGAACGGATTTCCTTGTCTGTGCACTGTCAACATCATACGATGGGCGTGTTTCTGCGGAAGACTATCGTGAAGTTTTCATCGGACAGAAAAGATATCTTGTCCAACACAGTGGATCAAGATGGTAAACGAGGTGAACCAATTCGTCTTCAACAGTGTCCCATTAAGTTGACAGCCCAATGTGACAGAGTATCAGATGACTGAAGGGAAGATGGCTGTTGTTATTACGATATCGTCAGTATATTATGTCTCTTGTCTCAAAAGCAAACTGATCATACTTGTCCATATCGGCCGTTACTGCAGGGCTATCAAACAACTGCAGTCGACTACCAGCGATATTCTACATATTTGTCCAAGGTTCCGACTACTGGTAATAGGCAAGGTCTGTCTGTCCATTCACTTCAAACACAGGTGACTCACATACCCGCTTTGTAGACTGGAGTTGGAAAATCGTCACTGATCCAACAGGCATTCAAGATAAATGAAGTGGTTAAGTATATGGATTAGTACCTCATGACGACAGATATTGATGCTCGCCTGCCCTTTATAGCATGTTTCTGGACATACGCGGGGAAAAGCGGATATCAACAGGAATTTATCGCGCCAGAAAATGGGCGGTTTGTCCTCCACGATAGTGAGGGATTCGAAGCTGGCGACAGCAGCAGTTTTGCGGCTGCAAAAGAGTTCATTGGCTGCCGACGCGAAATGCCCGAACTAAAAGACAAAATACATGCGGTCTGGTACGGTGTTCTAACCGACACTGCCACGCTGCTATACTGACAACGTTCGAAGGCTCTGCCTCTCGATACCTCATGCCGATGGGCGGCTGCTTGAGAGCGGAGTAAAAGAGTTTCTAGAATCGAGGAAGGAAATACTAAGAAATAGTGCGCATCGTTTACTTCTCGTCTTTCGTAACTCACGTTCCAAACTGTAGTTCCGATCATCGTTGTCTTCACCAAGCATGACGTTCTTGTCGACGCGCTGGAGCTCGAAGCCATGGAATCGGAAGAATCTGACGAAGCCGCCCTCGACAGGCTCAAAAAAGACACTTTGAATAATTTGTGCATCCAGCCGCTCCAGGATATAGCTGGAAGCGACATTCTGCACGCGACAGTTTCCAGTAAGGGGCATTTATCTCTTTACTCTCCGATTCCGACGTACCTTGACAGCAAACGATGGGTACGAGAACACCGTCCGACAGCTGATCGATCTCACAACCACGAACGTCGAAAAATTTGTGGCCTCAGAAGCGGCACTAGCCATGATGATAGCCCAGCGAGTAGACATCGGTCTTAAAGTTAAGGCATCAATTGCGTATGCACGATCACTATACTTTGATGACGCCTTAATTCACACTTTAACTTTTGCAGCACCGGCAAGAAAAGTTAGTCTTGTCGCAGCACTGGACGCCTTTTTGACTTGTAAATTTCTAGGATATTGGAGAGGTCTTGCCTCGAGCATGAACTTCACGGGTTTCACCATGTGGGACTGTCTGTCTGTGATTCACAAGGATATCATTGCGGTTTGGAACTTCAATGACCCTCGCTGTGTAAGATGCATATCTTATATGGGCTAATATCACAGGATGTTGACATGTTTCTGCAAAGTACTTGGCCGATGACAAGTTCAAAGAACTGATTCTAAAAGATCTAGACAAGAACGACCTTCCAAATATAGCGGGAGATGTGTGAGTTGTTGTACTCCGAGATGCTTTCAATTTATGGAGGCATTAGTAGTGAAAAAGGCCTCTCTGCGGTTGCAGCAATCTTGAGTCTGCCACCGCTGGCAGCCCCGATTGTACCGATCATTGTGTCAATCACTGCAGGGGTGATCTTGGTTAAGTGGGCTTATGATACCTATCAACGGACGTGAGTGAATGCGTACCTTCGCTATTTGAAACGTGGCTTATAAACCGATAGAGACATTGTCTTGCGGCGGATTATGACATACATCGTGGATTTAACATGTATTATGCAGATCTTGTTCCTGCTAGCGCCCACAGGGTCCGTCTCTCGTCCCGCCGCCGAATTTGCTAGCAATGCCTATGAGAATGCTGGCAAACGCAATGTCCACTCGAATATTCAATCCTGGCATATGCCTCTAACCCGTAGTGGAAGAGACGATGCGCTGGAGAAGATTGTTGGATTGATCGAGGGTTACTCTATCAAGGCTGAAGAAGTTCAGGACATGAGGACGAAGATTGGGGCACACGTAGAATTGCAAGGCCAGGGCTCTCAAGATAGTGCTCAGTAATTGCAGTTTCTGTAGCTTGGTACCCTGCACTTGTCCTTCGGATCTTCGCAACGTATATACGCGCGCTTTTCTCGAGTCAAAGCCTTTATTTAAATTCTGACTTGATTGGACTCACCAGTCGGGGCTCTCTGGCACACTCAGCGTGACGGCTACAAGCTCGGTCTCTGCGCAGGTCGGGCCCGGCGAGTTAATCAGGTTACAGCCAAGTTCAAAGATGGTCCGGACGCTGGGCATTGTAACTGTGACCCTGGGTGGCACTGTGGTGTTATACGTGTTGGCTCTTCGTTTAGTATTGGTCGGATAGTGTAGTGGTAACTTGGTCCCTGTTGCGTTGCTGTGCGGGATTTAGCCAGGGAGCCCGCCCGTTCGAGCCGCTGGTTTCCCGGAATTCCTTACGTCCCGTCACAGGAGCGGTTACGCCCTCGATATTACTAAGTGTCTGTGCTTTTTGTTTTGTCTAGCTACAGCTCGTTTCGCCCTGTCGTCAGATTGGTATGCAAATTTTTCTTGTATAACACTGCGTACCGAGGATACTGGGATACTCGCGAACCTCACACAGACCCCGTCTTTCTGCACCCTCAGTGGATACTTTCGATCAACGCGGTGCCCTCAGGCTGAAGTGAATGGGTGTACTTTCTGTCCTACATACGGCGCTGAGTGTGGCGACCAACCATGACCATCTCTGCAACAGCTCCAAGGACCCTTACATCGTACCCAGATCAGTGTTCCAAATTCTCAATTCCAGATTCTATCGCAGAATCATTCATCGAGGGCCTATCATAGATTTATGGCGTTGCATGAATAATTATGGTGGGCCATTTCATTCTGAGTGCCGTGTCTACTAAAGGTTACATACTTATACTATCATGTCCCATGCAATTGGCACCCACCAGAAGTCGGCAGGTCACACAATTTGCCAGGACAACGTGACACTTCCGTTACAATAAGTCGCCTTCCATCACTTTCTGTCACAAAAATCCCTGCGAAAGCGTGACTGCCGACTTCTGGGTGCCGGTTGCACGGGACATGATAGTATATTAAGCACACACAGACACCTCATGTCAGTCAGACGCCCATCATCTTGCCCGTTTCACTACCGAATTCAGAACCCTGGGCTGTGGGTCTAAGTAATACTATAGTCGTGTTTAATCCCGATTGAACAGTAACTTCCCAGCCCTCCTACATAGTTCTTGCAAGATTCCTGAGGTGCATTCAGCACGTGCAGAACAGCGTCTGCATCCCAGACACTTTTACTGGATTTGCGCCTGTTCTCTATTCCCTCCCCAACCCTCCTCTCATTGACTCGCAAGACCATGTCTGAAAATACCCCTACCATAGCCGCCTCCTCTGTTCCTCTCCACATCTCCAGTAAGAATATCTCACTTACTGAGCCTTATCTCACTTTTAAGCATACTACTTCCTAGGTATTCTCATTCGTCTCGACGATGCTTCGAAGAAGACGGTCGATTTTGCCGATTTGAAGCTCGATTCACAGCGGCGCGATATCCACTGCACCTCTGACAATGACAAAGACCCTAGTGTAAACTTCGATCCCGCCGTGTGAGTCCCACCTACAGTTGCCACAAACTCCGTCTGAACGTTTTACCACAGCGCAGTGACCATTGAACGGGCTTCAGTGTCGGTACACTGTCAGCACCATAGCTTGGGCGTGCTGACGCGGAAGACTATCGTGAAGTTTTCATTGGACAGACAAGAGATATTATCCAATGCAGTGGGTCAAGATGGTGAACGAGGTGAACCAAATCGTCTCCAGCCATGTCGCATTGAGTTGATAGCATGGTGTGACAGAGCATCGGGTGACTAAAGGGAAGATAACTGTCGTTGTAACAATATCGGCAGGGTATGTATAATTCCCTTGTCCCAAAAGCAAGTTGATCATCCTTGTTCATATCGGCCGTTATTGCAGGGATATCGGACAGCTGCAGTCGACTACCAGCGATATTCTACAGATCTGTCCAAGGTTCCGACTATTGGTAATAGGCAAGGTCTGTCTGCCCATTGTCTCCAAGTACACATCACTGATACACTCATTTTGTAGACTGGGGTCGGGAAGTCATCGCTGATCCACCAGGCGTTTAAAATAAATGAAGTAGTTGAGTCGGTGAATTAGCATCACGCAGCGACAGATGCTCACGATTGCCCGTCCTTTGCAGCACGGTTCTGAACACTTTCGCGGTGAAGCGGATATCAACACAGAGTTCATCGCGCCAGAAAATGAACGATTTGTCCTCCACGATAGTCAGGGATTCGAAGCTGGCGATAACAGCAGATATGCAATTGCAAAGGATTTCATCGATCGCCGACGCAAAATGCCCGCGCTCAAGGACAAAATTCATGCGGTCTGGTATGATCTTCTAGTTACCACTACTACTCTGCTATGCTGACACGGTTTGAAGGCTCTGCCTCTCGATACCTCATGCCGAGGGGCGGCTGCTTGAAAGCGGTGTAAAGGAGTTTCTAGAATTGAGGAAGGAAATACTGGGCAATAGTGCGCACCGTTTACCTCTCATCTCTCGTAACTCACGTTCCAAACTGTAGTTCCGATCATCGTTGTCTTCACCAAGCATGACGTTCTTGTCGACGCGCTGGAGCTTGAAGTCATGGAATCGGAAGAACATGATGAAGCCGCCTTCGAAAAGCTTAAAAGAGATACCTTGAATAAGCTGTGCGTCCAGCCGCTCCAGGATATAGCTGGAAGCGACGTCCTGCACGCGACAGTTTCCAGTACGGAGCATTCGCTTCTGTAGTCTCCAATTCTGACGTACCTTGACAGCAAACGATGGGTACGAGAGCACCGTCCGACAACTGATCGATCTCACAACCACAAACGTCGAGAAATTTGTGGCCTCAGAAGCGGCACTAGCCATGATGATAGCCCAGCGAGTAGACATTAGTCTTAAAGTTAAGGCATCAATCGCGTATGCACGATCACCATACTTTTGGTAGTGACTTAATTCACGCCATACTCTTCACAGCATCGGCAAGAAAAGTTAGTCTTGTCACAGTCTTTCGACGCCTTTTCATGACTTGTGAATTTATAGGGTATTGGAGGGGTCTCGCTTCGAGCATGGACTTTGCAGGCTTCACCATGCAGGACTGTTTGTCAGTGATTCACAAGGATGTCATTGCAGTTTGGAACTTTAATGACCCTCACTGTGTAAGATGCTCATATTGTATGGGTTAATATCTCAGGCTGCTGATGTGTTTCCGCAAAGCACTTAACCGATCCCAAGTTCCAAGCACTGATTCTAAATGATCTGGACAAGGACGACTTTCCGAACACAGCGGGGTCTTTGTGAGTTGTCGTACTCTGAGATACTTTCTGTTTACGGATGCATTTGCAGTCAATTCGGCCTCTCCGTGGTCGGGGCTATAATAGGCATTTTGACGCCACTGGCAGTCCAGTTTCTACCGATCGTTGTGCCAATTGCCGCAGGGGTGGTCATGACGAAGTGGGCTTACGATATCTATCAACAGACGTGAGTGAATGCGTGCTCTCGCTATTTGAACCATGCTCAGAATAGCCTACAAATCGATCTAGAAACACTACCTTGCGGCGGATTATGACGTACATCGTGGATTTAACGTGTATCATGCAGATCTTGTTCCTGCTAGCGTCGACAGGGCCCATCTCTCGCAGCATCATCAAGATTGCTATCAAGGCCTACGATGAGGCGGGAAAAAGCAGTGTTCACTCAGCGATTCAATCCCGCGTGCCTCTAACCCGTGGTGGTGGAGATGATGCGCTTGATGAAATTGTGAGATTGATTGAGAGTCACTCCATCAGGGTCGAAGAAGTTCAGGACTTGAGGACGAAGATTGGGCCACACGTGGTGGGGTTGGCACTCGACGAAGAGTGGTAGATGGTGTCTGGGCCTTCATCGTAGTGGCCGGTGATTGTGGTGGTATCCTGCACTTATGCTTCGCAATGTACTTACATGCATGCGCTTATCTCGAGTCAGCAGTTATTATTTAAATTCTGACTTGATCGGTTTCACTAGCCAGCATTCACATGATACACTCATTGCGTGACGCGTACATACTACGACTACAAGTACTTCACAAGCTAGATTTATGCGTAGGTCGAGCCCAGCGAGTCAACCAGTTTACAGCCAAGTTCAAAGGTGGTCTGAACCTGTCTGAACATTGTCGCTGCGACGGTTGTCCAGCAGAAAAACCCGCGGACGATGTGAGTAATAGTTTTTGAGGTTCACTGGAAGCTTGGCGAGAAAGTGTATTATATACTGCAATGCGTGAGCTACTTCCAAGTGATATAGTATGTATGACAAGCTGATGCCTGTGACTCGAAGGACTCGAGAGTACTTGAAGGTGTAGTTGGGCGAAAGGGTGAAGCGCTCAATCTGCACAGTGCGCACCTGTAAGAGAGGTGAGGTGCACCGTGCGAGGATGTGAGGGGAAAACTCTTGCCGCAGGTCTTTAACACGAACACAGTCCAGACCGCAAGGAACAATATCAATACGGTAGTACTGTGGTGCGCAGGGTTATCAGCTCTGAGTTGGTGACCATCTTGATATCGTAGATGATCGTACAAAGAGAACAGTGCGGAGGAAAAGTAGATAAGAATGAAATATACACCGACTGTGACTGTCAGGAGAGCGGTACTAAGTAGTTGAGGGAGACAGTGCCAGCCGCTCGCTCGACATCGAGGATTCAAGTCAGACCCGGGCGATGCCGAGACGCTAAACAAGGATGCAAACTCCCGACTTACGTTGAACTTACGAGTACATATTAACCTCAACAAGTACTATATTTACGCCTCCCACTCTACCCAGGATCAACATATATCGAGAATGAGCAACCATCTCAACACGGAGGCGGGAAGAGTTGAAGGAGGGGCCGGCGCTCAGAACTGAAATTTGACACCACGGCGACTCCCCAGGCAGCAAGAAGCTTTATCCATCCTGATCAGGAGTCAGTACACGGAGATTTTATTTTCATCGTGATCTGGCGAAATGTATGTTAGCCCTCCGATTCTAAGCATATGGTTACTGGTACGTGTTCCTTGATACTTGATAATAGTATGTTTACATGCATCATTTCGATAAGCAGCCGTCCGAGCTATGAATTCGACAAGGTGCTGCGGCCGACTACATGGGCCTTTCCCCCAGCATCGACAGGCGTGGCAGACGGCCGAGGTCAAACAACATGTACTATACCTATCGCTCCATCATGTCTATGCAGCCTCTATGTCCATACCTAGTACCACCATCACGGAGGGAACTCTGGACATGCGAACCTGCCGAGCACCACGAGATCTCTCGTTCCAGAGGTACTATTGCGCTCCCAGATATTTCAAGGATCCATCTCGAAAGATCGAGCTCATCGCACCACCCTTACATTAATTCAACCAGACGGGTAGGAAAGACGGAAATTTTGTCATGTTCATCGTACCTTGATCATTCTTGTAGCTTACTCTTTATCAACGGTCTTATAATTCAGAGTTGTTTGTCGTATACTGAATCTTTGTGCTTTATTGTGCGAACGATTGAACGGTGGGTAAATGTGCATTTACGAGCAACCTCGTCTCGGTGCACGTGTGGAATCGATGTCTAATACAGGAAGTTAGACGCCGTGTGTACCTGTTGTGCCATAAGCCATCGGTGCCCTCGATTCCTGTTCATCCGCTGTCGTACCTCGCTGCGATCTCGTTCCGTGTCACTCCCCACTGCTTATACGGGAAACGAAACCACCTTCGCTTTCAGGACACACATCAAGATCTCACAATGGCATCCATAGTCGACACTCAGAACATCAGAAAGAGTATCGGGCGCTTTCGAGTTTTGATCATAGGACGAGCCAACGCGGGCAAAACAACCATTCTTCAGAAGGTCTGCAACACCACGGACAAGCCAGAGATTTATAATTCCAAAGGAGATAAGGTGCGGAGTGTGTTTCATAATACTCGGGCGTCGAGCGCTGATCACTTGTGAGTAGATCAATACCACCGTGGAAGGCTCGATAGAGGTGTGTGCACCATCTGCCCGCGAGCATGTATGCGCTGATGGACGATCAGCGTGGAAATCACGACATCAGGAACGAGATGGTGTTCAAAAGCAAACCCGGTTTCGGCTTTTTCGACTCGTGTGGTTTCGAAGCGGGGTCTGAAGAAGAATTCGAGGACATGAAGAAATTTCTCGCAGAACGTGTGAACGCGACGAAGTTAGAGGAGCGAATTCATGCGATATGGTAGGTGACTCCTTCCTGCGTTCTGCGCTTATTGATTGCCGTCATACAGGTATTGTATTCCAATGGACGAATCGAGTAGAACAATTCAGCGGGCGGAGGAGAAGTTCTTCTCTGAGTGCAACACTGGGAATGGTGAGCTTGCGACTGCAGTATCTCTCGCTGTGCTCGGACTAAACAAACATTCTTCAGTTCCCATAATCGTGGTATTCACCAAGTTCGATGCCCTGCGTCCAGTTGCGCTTGGAAAACTCAAGGAGCAACAACCCGGGTTATCAAGAGCAGAGCTCTTGAAGAAGATTGCCCCGTGTGTTGAAGAATTGTTCAACGAAACAGGGGTGTGGGATCGGTTGTGCGACGCCAAAAACCGTGCCCACCCTAAGAATTATGTAAAGTTAGAGTGTGAGTGGCTCAGGTATATTTGTCCAATGCCAAAGTTGACATGCCTCCTCAGATATGAACAAACCAAGTACGAACTGTGACATGCTGGTGGAATGCACCACTCTCGCGTTGGACGACGAAGAATTGCGGTTGTGCTTGGTATCGACGCAACAGTCAAACTTGGAGCTTTGTATCAAGTGTGCCATTGAGTGAGTCACAGAGTTGCAAACACACGTGCTTGTGTTTCAACATCATCTAGAACACTCGTGGACCGTGCAAATCGGCAATTGTTGCTGCTTCCAATTGATCATCAAGGCTACCAGCTTGACATTGCTAAGTGGTTTTCACATCTTGATGTAAGATGATGATCGATTCAATATGACGATGCCTTCATGATGGTGCTAACCAATGGTAAATCTTGCACTGCTGAAACTGTACACACTCTGATATCTTTCCGGTGATCGTAGTTGCAATTTGATGATAGGTGGTAAGATTGTGCTCTGCAAAACTCAAACAGCATTGACAATACTGATGGCATGCATCTGCTGCTCTGTTCATAGTTTGTAAGTGCCTTGATGGTTTCTGATCCTGATCCCATGCTGACAGTCATGATGCCTTGTTGCTGCTGGCCTGTTGACAGTATGTAAGTGCCTTGATGGGTTCTGATCCTGATCCCATGCTGACAATCTTGATGCCTTGTTGCTGCTGGCCTGTTGACAGTATGTAAGTGCCTTGATGGGTTCTGATCCTGATCCCATGCTGACAATCCTGATGCCTTGTTGCTGCTGGCCTGTTGACAGTATGTAAGTGCCTGATGGGTTCTGATCCTGATCCCATGCTGACAATCCTGATGCCTTGTTGCTGCTGGCCTATTGACAGGTAGTAAGTGCCTTGATGGTTTCTGATCCTGATCCCATGCTGACAATCCTGATGCCTTGCTTCTGCTGGCCTGTTGACAGTATGTAAGTGCCTTGATGGGTTCTGATCCTGAACCCATGCTGACAATCCTGATGCCTTGTTGCTGCTGGCCTGTTGACAGAGAGTAAGTGCCTTGATGGGTTCTGATCCTGATCCCATGCTGACAATCCTGATACCTTGTTGCTGCTGGCCTGTTGACAGGAAGTAAGTGCCTTGATCCTGATCCCATGCTGACAATCCTGATGCCTTGTTGCTGGCCTGTTGACAGGGAGTAAGTGCCTTGATGGGTTCTGATCCTGGTCCCATGCTGACAGTCCTGATGCCTTGTTGCTGCTGGCCTGCTGACAGTCTGTAAGTGCCTTGATGGGTTCTGATCCTGAACCCATGCTGACAATCCTGATGCCTTGTTGCTGCTGGCCTATTGACAGGGAGTAAGTGCCTTGATGGGTTCTGATCCTGATCCCATGCTAACAATCCTGATGCCTTGTTGCTGCTGGCCTGTTGACAGAGAGTAAGTGCCTTGATGGTTTCTGATCCTGAACCCATGCTGACAATCCTGATGCCTTGTTGCTGCTGGCCTGTTGACAGTATGTAAGTGCCTTGATGGGTTCTGATCCTGATCCCATGCTGACAATCCTGATGCCTGTTGACAGACAGTAAGTGCCTTGATGGGTTCTGATCCTGATCCCATGCTGACAATCCTGATGCCTGTTGACAGACAGTAAGTGCCTTGATGGTTTCTGATCCTGATCCCATGCTGACAGTCCTGATGCCTTGTTGCTGCTGGCCTGTTGACAGTATGTAAAGTGCCTTGATGGGTTCTGATCCTGATCCCATGCTGACAATCCTGATGCCTTGTTGCTGCTGGCCTGTTGACAGGGAGTAAGTGCCTTGATGGGCTCTGATCCTGAACCCATGCTGACAATCCTGATGCCTTGTTGCTGCTGGCCTGTTGACAGGGAGTAAGTGCCTTGATGGGTTCTAATCCTGAACCCATGCTGACAATTCTGATGCCTTGTTGCTGCTGGCCTATTGACAGGAAGTAAGTGCCTTGATGGGTTCTGATCCTGATCCCATGCTGACAATCCTGATGCCTGTTGACAGGCAGTAAGTGCCTTGATGGGTTCTGATCCTGATCCCATGCTAACAATCCTGATGCCTGTTGACAGACAGTAAGTGCCTTGATGATTTCTGATCCTGATCCCATGCTGACAATCCTGATGCCTTCTTGCTGCTGGCCTGTTGACAGAATGTAAGTGCCTTGATGGGTTCTTGTCCTGAACCCATGCTGATGATCCTGATGCTTGTTGCTGCTGGCCTGTTGACAGTATGTAAGAGCCTTGATGGGTTCTGATCCTAAATCCATCCTGATTGTCCTCATGCCTTTTGCTGCTGGCCTGTTGACAGGTGGTAAGTGCCTTGATGGTTTCTCATCCTGAACCTATGCTCAGGGTCCCATGCCTTGTTGCTGCTGGCCTTGACAGTCAGTAAGTTCCTTGATGATGGCTCTTTGCGTTGATTCCACATTGACACGTCTGACATCTTGTGGCTGCCAGGCGCACACAGTAGGTCTCTTGATTTTGTCTTGCATTGAAATAATGCTGATATATTCATACCAACTCACTTTGAATTTATATAGCCCAATGTGAGTCCCCTCTTTATTCTGTCACACATTTTGAGTGCTTCTCACTTATATTGTGCATAGTTCGTTGAGTTTCCATACATTAGAACTTCTTCTCCTTGTCAACTCATCTTGCATATTTTCATGTGGCACACCCTGCACAGAATGTGAGTCATTTCAATCCTCAAAATATGTCAAGTCTGATTGGCTCTTTCTCTTTAGCCCGTGAGTGTATTTTGATTGCCTAATGTTCTAGCAACATAATCCCTTCCCTCTGTACTTGTTGTATGTTCACAGGAAGTATGATATCTGCTGTCTCAATATAGACCCTCTGCTGATATACAATTTTGTTGGTCTCATATAGCTTGTACATCTGTTGATGGCATATGCTCACCATTGTATAACAGTACTAATCTGACCCTCACTCCTTGGTAGTTCGTAAGTCATTTGATCATAGTGGTCATTATCTCGCGGTTGATCATTCATAACTATTAACCGAACAGAATGTAAGTCTGCATTGATGGATTTCAAGAATGCGACCTCATGATTTTGACATCACCTTTACAGAAGGCAAGTGCTCTGCTTTAGAAGTTGGTTCTACTAACATCTTCTACCCGTCTCAATCACTACTAGATCAGAGCCAAGAAAGAAACCCTTTTGTCTTTCGTTCAGCCTTTGGTGGGTACGGTTCCCTGCATTGATCCTCACCACTCTTAAGAGTTCGCAACAGGTTGACAAGGGAACATGGTTCACCTCTGCGAATGGGATCATTCAAACTGGCATTGGTTAGTTCTGACCGTATGGCCGACTGCAGTTTTAATAACACGAAGCAGCTACCATTATCGTCCTCGAATACTCCGCCTTCCTTCAGTGTGACAGGGAACTGAAGTTCATCAAGTCTGCCGTGGATTATTACATGAAATCCCCTACAGTTGTTGCTGTGGAGAAAGTCGCGAGGGAAATTGCTGATGGAAACTATAAGAAAGAGGAGCGGAAGAAGAAGATTCTTGAGTTCGTCCTTGAAAATCGCCTGTGTACGTCCCTCGCCTTGTCGTGAACCCGGAACCCGAAGTTTACCAGCCACCTATAGCAAAGGGCTTGACAGCAAGGAAGTAGATGATGTTCGAGCCAAGTTTCTTGCTTTTCGGTGTTCTCCGCATGGTATGCTGTGTTGTGTACGATACCGAGCACGCCAGTCTCAACTGCTGTTTCCTGCATTCAAAGTTTCGATGCTCATCCCTTTGCTATGGACTATACCGAGCACTCCAGCTTCAACTGCTGAGTGCTGCCACAGACTGTACTATCGGGTTTCAACACCCTTTTTTCGGATCTCATTATATCGTTTTCTGTGCTGTACCATGTAGACTCACGCTTGTCAAGTGATCATTGCTTGTTCTTACTTTCAGGCGCGACCTGGTTGCAAATTTGAGCGTAGGTTCAGTATTCTTTAACGCTAAAGCGGATTGGCATGACGACGAACACGACTGATAACACTGTCGATGCTCGTCAGGACAGCACGGTCCCCCGGGGGAATCAAGTCGTGTACGTGAAGGTTCAGGGAGACCACGGTGAACTTAAAACAGACAAATAGTCCATAAAGCAATCATAGGATTGTATTATCGTGTCACAGTTGAACATAATGTCGTTGAATCGACGAGAAGAAATGGGTGAGGACGTACTGGACAGCAAGCCAAACCGACAGGACATGAAGCGGACGTATGTAACAGCATTGTGAAGCATAGGTAAGGCGTAGTCAGGACAACGCCTAAATAATTTGATAGCCCGAGATGTTGGATGGAGAAATGCAGGTAACAGAGGCCGGATGAGCACGACGATCGATTGTGGAGATGCTTATGACAAAGGACGCACCATAAAGTGTACTCGGTCCGCTCGGCCATTGAGTCCATTCTTCCATACTCATAGAGGGTGGGGGTGTCCCAAATCATTTGCTATGGCCCTGAGGAGCTTGCGATTGTGTTCAGATGCGGGTCATCAAGCCAGGGCAGACAGTAGTATCGCAAGTGAAAAACCTTACAGACGTATATTCCTCATTCTATATGCTGGCAGGTAGGGTAGGTGCTTCAGTGGTTGGAACTTGGAGTTGCATGGCAAGTGTAACCCACCTTCGGTATGTCGATTAACGATGCTCGGTAGAGTGTAGACTGACAGTACTAGTGCAGTCACTGCTCAATAGTGCGAGAACGGTGACAGCCAACAGCAGACTTACCATTGATTGTGGCGTTGCTGAACGCTATGTAGAACGCATCATCTCAGAGTACCAAGGGGAAGTGGTTGAAACTGACAGCGAGCTATAGGTACCGATATAAAATTCCGAATACGGTTGCGACTCGTTTGTAATTAAGTAACCAACTACCACGTAGGTGATGACCCACCCACTCCACCTCTGGCAGCCTGATCCTTCACTGGATGCATCCCCTAGCAAATCCTGCGCTTGATCAAACCCCCCCGATCTCCATCTGTCTCGCCTATTCTTCGTCTCCTCCATTGCACACTCCCTGCATTTGTCATGGGTGGTCCAAATCTTGAAGTCTTCAAATTTGGTCGTACCCGTCATGGCCTTGCTGCATTTCGGTGACCCTGCTTGGTAGTTCTTCCCGTGCGTCCTCCGTTTATCTGTGGACGAAAATATTCATCATTGACTATTATCACCATTATAAGGATAATCTATTCTCGGCCTCGGATAGGACACACAGCGTGAGTTTTCCAGGCTTGTTGTGATGTTCTCCAGTGCGCTTACGACCCGCGCAGAAAATATCAACAGATGAAACCGACATCCGAGAAGTGCTGGGAAGAATAAAGGCGGACAAACTTGCACGACGAATGGAACGAGAATTAGCTGCGCATAGTTCAAAAGGGTGGTTCAGGGTAACGGTATGTTGCCTGAAGGTCTCATCACGCATGGCATTACAAGTCTCTTGTGGTTGTTGGGTCTCCTTTGCTTCCTCCGGAATGTCATTCAGGCTCTCCGTATTGTACCAAATGTATCTCTATCCTCCAGTCTCGTTGCTTAGGTACCTGAATCTCTCCATCATCGATTGCATGCGCCAGAAACTTTCCACCTGCGCCGCTGCGACAATCTTTTCGAATTCATTCATCTCCTCAAAAGAGATTTCGACTCCACCGCACACGACGAAAACGAGGCACTTCTCCTTTCTGAAACGCTGGTCCCAGAATGTGCAAGAGAAACTCGCGGTTGTATCCGGGAGTCAGAGTTGTCGAACACTCGAGTTCCGTCAGTGTATTGTGATCGTCTGGCAGTATGATTATAGCGTCAGCCGCCTAGCGTTTTGCATCGCATGGGGGACTTACTTCCAAATTATCTTGCAGTGTGCATAGCCGTCTCGTCTGGGACAGACGCGCATTTTATTCCCCCTGCACGATCAACTGCCATTCTAACCACAACGGTCCCAAAATGAGCAAATGCCTGAAGGACCTTCGCCGAACTTGCTTTCGTGCTTTCATGTTGCACGCACCTAACATGTCCGAGTCTGCAGGACTGTTTGACGCTGCTTGCGAGTCGATCACTTGGAGGTGGAAGTATTCAGCACTAGATCAACTATGTTTTGACCACTCACATAAAGAACATGTCTTGCAGGACGGCGTCCTTGTGTTCCAGGTAGAAGACTTGTGTTCAGATGACCCTCGAATGAACAGAGGTTTCTGACTTCAAGAAGCCGATGGTTGCAGCTTCACGCCCGTGCATCCAGTATACGAACCCGCTATCCACAAACGCCAAGTGTTTGAAACTACCAGTCCACGAGCACTACCAGTCCTAGGAGGCAGCTACCACGATACGCTCCGTCGGAGCATGAAAGACGGTGTGAACGTGAACCGCGTTGACCTACGTCAGTCAATGTTGTGATGTCTCCCCGCCGACAGATGGATATAGCACAGGTCTATCTGTCAAAAAAAAGTTGGTTCCGATCACCTCCAACGGGCTAGTTGCTGTGCATTGATGACTTACTACGTATGCGCAACCTGATTCTTTGCCAGCGTCGCCAAGGATTTTAACTTGTAAGTTGAACGTTCAACGTCGGTCACATGAATGTTTACCGGCTGGCCGTAACAGGTGACGGAACGTTGACCTGATCTGCCAAGTCAAAGATTAAAAAAAATCGAGATGGGCTCGAGAACGCAAGATAACGTGAAGCCTGCGTTGGTCCTAATGGGAATGCGCTCCGTACTTCCGAGGCTCCAGGTTCAATCAAACTCTCAAACTTGATCAGGGTTCTGCAAAAGATCCGCGGCACGGTCCAGTACATAATTCAACGTGCCGTTCATCGCAGTTCGACGCGTCCCCCCGGGTCCTGCCCCACACATCAGTACTTTCCCAAGTCCACCCGATATCGATAATAGCCGATGTTGCTCCGCTATTGGATGTTACCCACGAATCAAGGTGGATCGCTATCCAGTCTCAATTCATTTCAGTGAGTCGGTATCGTTTAGCACGCCTTGTAATGTCTGAATTGCGTGGCACTCAGTGTTGCAGCACGACAACGGCCTGGGCCCTGCATTACTCCAGCAGTGGCCCAGACACCGCATGGCATTATGTCAACAGGCTTACTCTGAGTCAGAGTAGGTGAGTTCGTTGGATCTTGATATAATATGCCTGGCTGATGCGGTGTGCTGACGGGCTGAAACTATGGTTCTGGCTGGTATCCTTCGCGTGCAAATACAAATTTTGTCAATGAAGCTAGCCGTTGCTCGGTGAATCCAACCAGGCCTCTTCTGGACGAGACGACTTGAGTATCAATGACTCCGACATGTGTTTCGACTGCACAGATGATGCTACCGTGACAGGTCAGCCCAACTGCTATACGATTCGTTAATTAGTAACCTGCTTTTTCTTCAGCCACTTAATAAGTACGTGCGAAGGTCAGAGGGACACGCTGTCCAGGCGACCCAATACGGTAGCTTCTCGAGCGTTGTATCGAGAACTGGCTTCGGCACAGCTTGATGACAACTCGTGAGGAATCCATCTTCTTGATAGTGAGCATCTCAGTGTACAACCTCGAGTCACTTATCTCCTTCTTCCTCATCTTCGCGATCATCACCAGCTTCGTGCATTTGGGGAAGGGTATTAGGTGGCGTTTTCTCTCATCGGTCTGATTATTGATGTTCCGAAGTGTCACAAGAGGTCATGAGGGGTCGACAGTTACCCAGTCGGCCCAGACCCTAGGAGATGGCCGTGATGGGAACACCACCTAAAATCGTATCCTCAGGTGATCACTGAAATCGAGATCACCGTTTCGCTGAAACGTTGATCTGACTTAACTGCTGTAATTATTTGTTTCCTTCTTTCCTTCGTCTCTTCTTACTTTCTCTTACTTTCTCGCTTGCTCTGCACTCGAGCCGTCTAGGTATGTTTGAACTATAACTATATCTCGATGGCTCAAACCTGATCTATTTGTAGTGTAGCCAAATACAGCAGGGTTCTTTGCAGACATGCCACAAAGTCAGAAAACCGGCGCTTCGAGTGCTTATAGACAACCACCAGCATCTAGGGAGATGAGCGTTAGAGCCGCACAGTCCAAAGACTTGTGGATGGAAACACCCTTGGTCTATCCTACTCATATTTCGGATATCTGCCTACCTCAAAAATCCAAGGAGAAGCATGGCCCTTCGGTGCATCTGGTGATTGCTTCGAGCGGAAATGCAGGTCTAGCTGTGGCAGTTGCAGCACGTGCTTTGGGAGTGAAATGCAGTGTTCCTTCCGATCGATGTAAGTACCGACACGCAGCAGGCTCTCCGAAAGAAGGGCGCGGATATTCCAACAATTGGGGAGGTCTACACCCAATCACTCGCCGCACTCCGAGATGCCATGAAGAAATATGTAAATGGGTGGGTCGAAGACTTACCTGCCAGTTGCAGCAAGCTGATCGCATCTTAGCATTCTAGTGCTATCATTGCTACTCTTTCAGACCCGTTTTGATTTGGTAGTTCCATATCTTCCCGGGAAAACAGCCTTCCGAGAGGATCACAGCTGCATTTGTCGCTATGAGCGCAATATTTGCAGACCAGGAGCCTTTCGATGGCATATAGAGCCATGGGGCGTACGGACAGTTCTCACACCGATGCCTGAATAGGAGGATCAGCCGAACGCCCGACTAGCGGCGATATCTGGTTCCAGCGTGGCAGCGGCGGAGCCTTACAATCATCCTTTGTCTGTAATTTGTCGCGAGTAAGAATAACGAGATTCTCGGTTGGCGGTGTGCACGTGAAAACACGTTCCAGTCCCAAAGAAACGGTGTCATACCGTCCCGTCTGACGAGGCTGATTCAGAAGCGTGGGCGTGGGCGTACGTGCGATGTGTATAATGTATTTAGATTAATGGCATAAGTAAAAACCAGGTACCGAGCCGGCGGATACGCGGGCCTATATCATACTTAGATATACTATACTATGGCAGGGAGGCAGACAGAATAAAGAAGAAGAAAAGAGAAAGAACCACTTCCAAACAGCGACCTCACGTAGATGAAGACCCGTGAGAGATAGCTTCCTCGAGAAAGTCTAGCACGTCCTCCACTGATGGACGATTCTCACTCTTGATTGACCAACACCGCCGCAAGAAATTAAGATGATGTGCTGGAATTGGCGTGGCGTTATTAATGGGCTCATGGTGATTGAACTTTAATCCCACGACTTGCAGGGCAGTCTTAATCCACCAGTAGGGTAGTCTCCCGTATAGCACCTGCAGAAGCTGTGTCAGGTGTGATAAACAACATAAATAAGGGACCGACCTGGAGCATTATACACCCGAGAGCATATATATCACTGGATTTGGTGGCGCTTTGCACGGTTTGACCGCCCTGGAGGACGATGAGCTCTGGAGCAGCCCAACGAACTGCGCCAGTGTGGTAGGAGAATGCCGGGTGGGACTCTATCATGATATTCGAGACGCCGAAGTCTGCCAGGCGCGGGGATCCATCGGCAGCAACCAGGACATTGTTCTGCAATAATGATCAGAGGATGACGAATGCACGGTGTATGTAGACCTACACTGGTCAGATCGCCATGAATCACGTCGTTGTCGTGGACTGTCCAAAGCAAGGTCATCAGTTAAGCCTGTCATTTCCATAACCAGTCCGTCGCTCACGATATTTGAGCCCCTCAGTGATTTGTTTAAGCTGTGAGAAATAGTAAGCTCTTGTAATCAGCTTCGTACAAAAACCTACAATGTGAAGCCTATCCACCGTCGTGAGGGTGTCGTGTGCACGGTTAAGGTAGGAGTTCAATGTTCCATTCGGCATCCAGGGGGAGACCAATGCGCGAAACGGACCGAAACCTGTTACAGTGCCATACAGGCGTAATACATATCGATGCTCTAATACGGTCCATATCTTGATTTCGCGGTCAAGATTCTGCATTCAACAGAAATGAAGGTCAAACACGTGGCAGTTTCAGAAGCCACTTAAACGCACATGGTTTATTTTGGCACCCTCAGCTTCAGTTAGACTCGGAAACCGTGGAGATTTGACTGCAACCTGAGCATAGAGTAAGCACGAGCATGAAGAAGATGGATGTGTGAGGTACCTCTTCTGGGCTTGCGCCCCTGTTTAATGTGCATTTGTAGACGTCTCCAAGTCCACCCGAAGCGATCGGAAAATTGGATTGCCTAGTGACCATGCCCATGCCGAAAGAACCATACATTAGTGTCTGAGGAGTTGTGATCTGAATTAAAGAGATAATATCTTCTTTCTCAGAGATGAGGTGACACCCGCTTTTGTCGTCTTCGGAGGTATAGACAAGGGAGGCCCGACTCCGGCTTACGGAAGATCGATCATCAGAAGCCTGAGCAACATCAAATGTGGAGGGTGAGCTGGGTCGACGAAAGTAGAGAGAGACCCGATGTACAAGAACCTTCAGAATAGTGAGCATACTGATAGGCAACTTGAGCACAGTTACTCGTACTTCCCTAGCAATAGCAACCTGCCGTTTTATATGGAGGAACTACAGCCGCCGTTGACATCGCGGGATTGAAAATCATCCATAGATAGCTCCGGGGAGAGCCGGAGAGTAGGAATTGCACCAGGGCAGCCCCAACTGGCATGTATTGATGAATGTTGGCCTTCTACCACATAAACGCCCATTCTAAAGGCATCAAGTGGAGCAACTTACCTCTCATCACGGCAGACAATGAGTCCATCAGACTTCTTGAGGCGTGTTCAGGGACGTGGAAGTACGGCAAACTTCCCAAACCACGTTGTTGCGCCAGGCATCAGCCTTGGTGGCAGCCCTCGTGGTGAAGAGACGAACATGAACCAACTCTATGTCAGCTACGAAAGGCTGCCTGTCGTTTGACTGCGAGCGCAGAGAAATATGCGTTCGTGTTGAAATGAATGATTCTAGTACCTCTGCGATAACGAGGTGGTGCCTATGGCTCGTGTTGTTTTATGACCATAACCAGTGCTGAGTGGAGCTAACTTACGTACTAGTCATCGATCAAGCTGTCAGGAGCAGTCCATTTGTGGTTTATCATCCACTGGAGGTTGAGTGTTGTGCGTGCGCATCTAAGCTTATAAGTATAGCATCTATGAGCCCAACTGAAGGCTTCTGAGAAGCTTGTTCAGTCCTGCTGCTGTTGATGAAAATAGAAACACGAGGCTCACCGATCGTGGCTTCTCTGCCATCCTTCCTGGGGGAGTAATTCAAGCCTCATCCGATTCCACAGGCACAGCACCCTGCAGATGCTGTACGAAGGTGACGTGTTTGGATCACTCATCCTCCTGCAGGCCTTAAGTCCTATCGCCGGACATGAAATAATAGTTATCATAACGAAAACAAAGGCCAACCCAACCTCCACCATTGATGACTAGGATTTTTCTCGAAGTTCCATAGGTTTTTGGAGGATGTAAAGTGCCTGCCGGCCTTCTGACGAAACAATTTTGCATTTATGCAAGGATGAGCCAGGATCACAGTCGATGAGTATTGGACCGACTCGATCTTCAATCGTTCATCGCGTGTAAATAACTATCAAGTCTCAATTGCGTCCACCAATATGAGGTTAGATATAGTTATCAAGGGCATTGATTTGATGACTGACTGTTGGATAAGTCTAGCAAATGCGGAACATGCGACCGAAGTATGGCGCGGCGCGATACACGTCACGCAGCAACACCGTCCAGCCGTGTCATATTCAACACCCCCTTACCAAATCCACTCACAACGCTTTAAATCCACTGTCCTGTACACATCAGAGAGGAATGGCTCGTGTTGATCTGCCATCTTCTCACTGTTCCTCCGAATCTCCTGGATGACCCCATATTGGCGTGCGCAAAGCGGACATCATGTCTCGTGGTCCGGCAGGCACCTGTATTGAATATGCGTCAGTACTGATATCATGAGGTAGCCAGACGAGAGGGTGTGATTTCGAGGAAAGGATGCTAAAAGTGCAAACGATGAAGAGGCAAAATACGCACCACTGGTAAATTCTCCAAGTCCTTCGACTGTAACTCTGCAACTTGACCGCAACAATCCGCGCGTTTCGCAAGTGTCAAGCTGTGTCATTCGAGCTAAGCCTGTTTCATTCTGCAAAGCAAATGCTATATAATGTAAACGAAAACCTAAGGTCCTGTCGTGCGAAAAGTTTTCAGCGCGAAAAATAAGAAACAAACAAGCAGTCTCCCGGGCCTTGACAAGTCCCACGCTCACCACTCTATTCCTACTGCACCATACCGAGTGGAGGCATTATTATCCTCTCTTTCTCGATATGTTCCAACTTCCAGGATCTTCTTCACGTTGGCCTGGTGGTCGGCCTGGTGCCATGTGAGCAGCTCTGCCATGCCCGTCAAGAAGCGCAGCACACACTCGTAAAGGTGCGGGTGCGGTGGGTCATGCCGGGGGCTGCCACATGACTTATGTTGACGCGGAGGCCTCGGATGGCGACGCGTTGTGCTTGCCTATGAGTCACTCGTCAGGGCTTTGAGTGATTATCCTATCGTTCTTGAGAGCCTTTATTGGTGGAGCGTATTCCAAACGGCTGATCACGCTTCGCCGGGTCTTCGTCTCCATCCGAACTGGGATCTCGAAGAGAGCATAAGAGGAGGGAGAGCGGTTGATGAAATGCGCGAAATGAAGTGTAGGCAATGGCTGCTGCTCTTTCAATGGTGCAGGTGGATGGGGGCAAGGTACGAGATTCTTTATGCCCTTGGTCGGTAAGTGCTCATTCACATAATAGCACATTGAGTATTCACCAGCGCACTCGATAGCATTAAACTTGAAAGCAGTGTGCTAAGTACGGTGCACTCAAGGGTACTACGTGCAGTACTAACGATGTCAAACACTGGCAGTGTATATTTGTCGGGCAGTTCGAATACTTGAACTACGCTCGTTGTTGTGAGTCGGTACGGATAAACTGTTCATAGAAGCTAAATAAAAAGCACCCTTGATTAGAATGATCGAGACTCGTCATCAAAGCTTCTGCAGCTCGGCCTTCATAAATGCCACGACTTCTTGAACTTTAGGTCGAGCATTGACATTGACGGACAGACATCTTAGCGAATATTGCCTATGGCCTTCGTCAATGCCGGTGAGCTGGCGGAAGGGACTCTCTGCCTCCCAACATCGCCGTCATCACGTGAAATACATGCACGAGCGGGAAGTAAGGTTGTTGCCCAGAAAGCAGCTTCGGAGTGTCAGATAAAAACCGATCTCAATACCACGATATAATTGAGCCACACGTAGAATTGCAAGGCCAGGGCCTTCAGGATAGTGCTCAGTGATTGCAGTTTCTGTAGCTTGGTACCCCTGCACTTATCCTTCGGACCTTCATAACGTACATACGTGTGCTTATCTCCAGTCAAAGCCTTTATTTAACTTCTGACTTGATTGAACTCAGAAAAGCAGACACACGAGTCAACACTATCTTACGTCTCTCACTCTACCCAGGATCAACATATATCGAATGAGCACCCTCTCAACTAGGACTGTTTCCCTCCATTCCAATTCAGTATGCCACAGTCTCTTCCTCTCCGATTGCCACAGCACACTACTTCTCGCAGAAGGCTACAGACGGATACGCCAGTCACTCAGCATAGTCGATCAGTCATGTCGTTGGATATCCGCGAAATTGGTCCTGTTCATCCAAGGAAGAGGTTCGATAACAGCAGAGATTATTTCGCCCGATACCACCAAACTCAGCACTACGTCCCGCGATTCTGTCGACGTTCTTCGAAATGGCTGGATCAAAAGCGCATAGTCCAAAATATCACAGTAAGTCTTAGCGCATACCGCGAGTCCTTACACTCACTGTATCTTCGCTGAAGCATGCTATTTCGCACCGCGATTCAAATCACGCTCGTATGCGGAGCTGCGGATTTATTCATTCGCAATTCCAGCCCTAGGGCCATAGACTTCATCACTTACACCACGGCCATCGACACGATACCTTCACAACGATCGATATCACCCCTTTCCAGCCAGACAGGTAGGGAAACGGAAATTTTTATCACCATCTGACCATCCGCTGCAGCTTAACTCTGTATAGATCGTCCTGTGTCGTTTTCCACTGCTTACACGAGAAGCGAGACCACCTCCGCTTTCCGGACGTACACCGATTGGATCTCACAATGGCACCCACCGGTCCTCAGAACTTCAGAGAGACAACTAGACACTTTCGAGTTCTGATCATAGAACGGGCAAACGCAGCCATTCTTGAGAAGGCCTGCAACGCCAGAGATCGCAGGTTTACGATACAAAGAAGGTGCGGGCTATGTTCTATACTAACATGCGGGTTTCGGACGCTGATCGCTTATGAGTAGATCGATACCGCCGCCGCGGGAGGCTCGAGAAAGGCGTGTGCACTACTTGCTCTACGGTTATGCATGGGGGAGCGAATCCATGCTAACTGGTAAGTGACACCCCTGGCATCCCGCACTCGTCGATTGTACTTATGCAGGTATTCTATTCCAATGGACGGCCCGAGTCGAACGTTCCAGCGGGCGGGGGAGATGTTCTTCTCTGAGTGTGGTGCAGGCATGGTGGGTTTGTTTAACGTGCCCCTTACCGTCCTCGTAAAATGAACGTTTCCCTTAACCGCAGTACTCACCAAGTGTGAAGCCCTCCGTCCATTCGCGTTTGGAGAACTCAAGAGGCAACTATCGAAAGAAGAACACTCGCAGAGGACCACCTAGCGCGTCGCGGAAGTGTCCATGAATACACGCGTCTGGGATCGGTTGTGCGACACTGAATACCGTGCCCGTCCTATGCGCCATGTATGCTGGGAGAGTAAGCGGCCCAGATTAATCTGTCCAGTGTCGAAGTTGGCATGGGCTGTCCAGATATGAACCGAGCGGATATATTCTCTCTGACCCTTCGCGATAGCTGGTAAGTACATTGTAGTGCTAGCCATAATTTCACTTTTTCTCCTCTGCTAGCTGGATTACCATCGCTTTCACACCCCCTTCAATTGCTAGTGCCTCATTGAAGGCTTTCTTGATGTGTTGCGAGAAATTGATTGCAGTGCCCTGTCTGCAGACGCCCTCCCGAGCGAGGGTGGTACCATGCTTGAACTTCGGCTGCATGCTCTGTTGCCCATGTTGTCAGCTGAGATGCAGCGCAACATCAAAACAGGGAGACACAGGTACCATTACTGTATCGGTGGCGCATTTCACCACCACCCTCAGCGAAACATCGACATAATTTCCACCGGAGCTACGGTCACCGTGAAGCTGGGATTGATCTGGATCCACGATATCGTGAAGAGTGACCCAGTTCATTGCGTAGGGGGCGTAGAGTTGGTCTGTGTGGATAGGGCTTCAAGGGATGTAAAAGGGCGATATCAGAGAGGCTCTGCTAAGTAGATCAAGCCCACTTACGAGGCGTAGTTTTGAGACATGTAGCCCTCAGAGGGCGCTCTAGCGGCTGTCGAAAAGCAGAGAGGACCGTTGGGCAAATCCAGAGTATACCCGGAGTCTAAGCAGGATACCAGTCACCCGGATAGTAAATAAATCGATGTATACAATAAACACACCTGTGCTATCGCCTCTCACAGCCATGGGAGGCAAGCCCGCTTCATCCATGGCCTGGATGCATGCCATACTGACCTCAGCAGGGAGGCTAGGCACCAGTAAATTCCAGCTCAACGTCAGTATCCCTAGGGCGCGGGAGTCCTTCTCCTGCCTCTCAGTCATCGGCAGTCTCTTATTGGCAAGGTTGTTCACCAGACCAAAGACGCGAGCGTGACGGGGGCCTGCATTCCAACCGAACTGGATTAGCTCCCCAACATGAGTGGGCTAACAGGTGCGTCAACAATATACACCACGCTGGGAATAAAAGAACGATGTACCCTCACTCCTCGGCGGTCGTTGACAGCCTCGTCAATGACACTATTGACGTAAGTCAACAGGTCAGGACGCTGGCTACACTTGCTGCGGAGCACGGCCAGTGCAACAGATCCTACGCTAATTAGTCACTCACAGGATGCAGAAGGACTACCCACACCTTTGGAGTCGACGAAAATAATGCTTTCGTCTGGTTCGACCACATACCATGAGCCGTCGGCAGGAACAGAAAGGGCCATGGCCCCACTGTCGACAAGATCCTCGTTTCCGCAGTCCACTAAGAGTGTACCCCGCTTATAGCTAGAGTCATCAGAGCGGTCACGGGTGACAAGTCTGGCCGCCCCGGTGGCCGCAAGAGACTGGGCAGTTAGCGGGGTAGCGAGCAGGCCAAGGGCCTTCGCCTGTGAAATATGGTATATAAGATACAGCAGCAGCAGAGGAAAAAGACTTACAATAGTGCGTTTCTTGCAGCGTGCTGCATTCTTAGCCTTACGGCGAAGAAGAAAATACTTCCGAAGTGCAGTTTTGAGGGAACCTGGGACTAATGCAGAATTTTTAGCGGTCAAAAGCTGCAGATGGTCACTCTGGATGCATATGTGCTTAGTAGATATAGCAACGGATCGGACACACTCACTGTTCTTGCAAGTCCCATGTCATTCTTGAAAGCCAGAAGATCCCTGTCAAGATCTGCACCGGCGCTGAGTGCATGCATAAAGCTAGCATTTCCAGCTAGATGCAAGAAGTCTACGTATCGTTAGTGCGTTAGCCTACACCATGACATCATATACTTACATTGCCCCAGTTGTGTTGCATCTTTTGATTTGTGAGCCATGGTTGAACGATCGCCTATTTGGAATCAACGGTTGTGGTGCTATGTACTTCTTAGTTCTGTTGGTAGTATCGGTCGGATAGTGTAGCGGTATCTTGGTCCCTGTTGCGTTGCTGTGCGGGATTTAGCCAGGAAGCCCGTTCGTTCGAACCACCCTGTTACCCGAACTTCGTGATATAAGTCACATGCAGTCTGGCGTTTATACTCGTCGTTTATTATTATTTGCTTTTTATTTTAGGACTAAATGACATATTGTATAGAGCAATATGTTTATATGTTACCAAGTGATCGGCCTCGTGAGAGCGCCTGCGAGGAGACCAGAGGTATATCCAAAACTAACGTAAGTGACCCACCTGACACGAAGTGCCCAGCCATGCCGGGTAGAAAGCGGGGGCCATTCAGATCACCTAGCATGATTGACAGCCGAGAGCGCGTGCCATAAAGGCAGACTGGCCCCAAGGTTGGTTCGCATTCGAACGTTTCGACCGGTAGCCTGGGACTTGTATAAAAAAGAACTCGATGCAAGCCCACTACAATGTTCGTGCCTATCATACAATTTCCAGTCATATGGACAGGGATAGCGTAGCCCTGCCCAGCGCGCTAAGAAGTAATGGTAGGTACTACAGGCTGCAGCTAATGTCTGACTAGTGGGTGGCTGCTGCATTGTACTATAGCAGTGGTCCTTGCGAACCTTCAGGTGGGCGGCGGCACGGCACCAGTACCACTTTGTCCCGGGTAAGAATATACTAAGAACTGAGCCCAGCAGCTCCCGACCAGGGGTGTGTATCCACTCGCATAAAAACACGCCTGGGTCTTTAACAAGACGGTGGTATACCGTCCCTCCACGCATCAAGCCCTAAGCATCTCTGAAGTGTGTACCCAACGGTGTGCGAGTGCGCATGCAGTCTGGTATGCGGCGTGCCGGGGGGCTTTGTGTAAAAAGTGAGACATGGGCATTGCTGTTCTGGCCGCGTCAATAACTGGTTTTATGAAGGGACAGCGCTCCGCAGCACTCACGTCGGTGAGACCACCATGAGCTATGTTTCTGGGGTGCGCTAGTATTCACATTAGCTTTACGCCGAAACCTGGCGTCCGTCGCGCGCAGTACTGAAGAGCTGAAGCCACCGTTGGGCTGTAACAGAAAGGATTAGAATGCGCGTCGTACCATGAAACAAACACCCACAAGTTGGAGTATTCGAGTGAGGGTGGGCCACTGGGAATCGCGCTCCAGGAGCATAGTAAGCGGGCCTTTGCGCATCCATGGGGAGACAGTAGCAGGCAGCGGTCCAAGGTCTTGAGTTATTACCAGCGACAGCAGCAGATTGGTGTGTTCGAGCTCAGTGTTCCGCTGTAACTCATGTTCGAGCCTCTGAAGCGTCGTGCTATAGCAAACGAACATACCCGCGCGCGGAGCTATGCAAACCTCGGCAATTTTCTTCACGCAGCCATCGTTCGGAATATCAAGTCCCAGACACTTTACCAGTAGACGGGGAGACGTTCGCATTTTGCCGGCTTCGAACAAAGCCCGAGACTGACAAGCAACGGGAGCAACCTCTTCTTCCAATTCTTCAGCCAAGCTCAAAACCGAGCAGGAAACAGGACCTTCATATCTAAAGAGCTGGAGTAAGTGCTATCCACCATATTAATGAGGGTGCCACAAACTGGTGATGGTCCACGGCTAGTTGGGTCTTGAGTACTGAGTACTGAGTACTGGGACTTGACGCCCATCATGGCAGCTTCCGACTGAGATGTGGAACTCTTCCGTAAGTAAACTGCATCGGAAAGCCTCGTGATCATTGTGGTTCCCACGTAACTGCCAATCATAATCTCGGATAGCTCAAACGTGCATGATGGGGCGTTTGATAATTTCAAAGCAAGGTAAAGGGTCTAATATATATGACTTGTTTCGCCCTCTTGGCAGATGGGGCCGGCCATACGTGCTCTTCTTCAAAGTCAGTAATTATACCACCAGACTGCGTACTGAGATCTGAAATATCAACTGGAAACTCGCAGAACTTCACCCAGACCCTGTTCTTTCTGCACCCTCAGTGGACACTCTCAGAGAGCTTGCAATAACGTGTCCCTTGGTGATTGAGGGTAAATATTGGCTGTCCCATATACAGTGCCGAGTGTGGCGACCAATGGCAATTTCTGCAGCAGGCTAGTACTGCAGCGCAGACCCAAGGACCGTGTGCACGTCTGGCGCCTGGGCTCAGGCACTTGAGCACCATTCCGCACCAGTGCTCCGAAATTTTTGATCCAGATAAGCAGGATCCCGTTCATCGAGGGATAGATATATACATACGCACAACTCGCAGATTTCCGGTACTGCCTGTGGCAGGTATCCTGGTCCTTGAATTAATATATGGCAATATAACGACTGTGTGGAGAGGGCTAGAGTGAGTGCTATCTACCAATGAAGGCGTCAGACGTGTTCACCCTACGGCCAATCGAGTCTTGACGGCTCGTGACCATGTCTGATCCCAGATTGACTCTGCTGCAGGCTGCAGTACTGGACCCAAGGACTTTTGCATCGTGCCCGGATCAACCAGTCGATATAGTGTGCAGATGCGTGTACGCTCAGGGACTTGTCATTCTCAGTGTTCCGAAATTCGCATCCCAGATTCTATTACAGAATCATTCATCGAAGACTACTTATCATAGATTGTAGCGAGCGCTCTACAGTGATACACAATTCGCAGATTTCTGGCACTGTGCTCTTCGTTTCATTCAATTAAAGAAGATCAAGAGTCTAGAGAAGATCATCAAAAACATGCGTGTTAGGTACTATGTAACTTGCACCTCGCGAAGGCGTGTCGCGCCTGAGTCAAAACTGTGGCGCGGAGGGCGTAAAATGTACATAGGCCATTTCGTTCTCACTGAATCACTACAAGCTTACCTATATTTACATTGCACACAGACACCTCATGTCGGTCAGACGCCCAGGGCCCCATGGGGCGTGTTCGCTTCATTAGTCGTGTTAAATTTAGATCGCACAGGAACTTCTTAGCCTCATCGATAATCCCCCGTTCTTGCAAGATTCCTGCAAGACCCTCGAGGTGCCAAATCGGCACCCACTAATACGACTCGTCTGCCAATCAAACGCTATTGCTGGGCTTTCTGTGGCTCATTCCCCAACCAATGTCTGAAAGCACCACTGCCATAGCCGCCTCCTCTGTTCCTCTCCACATTTCCGGTAAGAATCCCCTACCTACTGAGTATTTCACCCTCAAATTTCTTAGGTATTGTCATCCGCCTCGACGATGCTTCGAAGAAGAAAATCGAATTTGCCGAGTTGCAGCTTGGTTCACAGCTGCGCAAAATCCAGCAAGGGTCAGGACAAAATAAAGACCTTGGCGCCACATTCGATCCCGCCATGTGAGCCCCACCTATAGTTGCCATAAACTCGGCCAGAACATTTTATCACAGCGCGGTGACCACCGAGCGGGTTTCTTTGTCTGTACACTGCCAGCACAATAAAATGGGCGTGTCTCTGCGGACGACAACGAAGTTTTCATTCGACAGAAAAGACATTTTATCCAATGCAGCGGGTCAGAATGGTGAACAAAATTGTCTCCAGCCATGTCACATTAAGTTGATAGCCTGATCAGTGACAGAGCATCTGATGACTAACAGGAAGGTGACTGTCGTTGTAAAAATATCGTCAGGGTATTTATTGTTCTCTTGTCTCAAAAGCAAACTGATCATACTGTTCATATGCTGTTGCTGCAGAGATACCAGACAGCTGCAGACGCAGTCGACTGACAGTGATATTCTAGAAATTTGTCCAAGGTTCCGACTGCTGGTAATAGGGAATGTCTGTCTATTCGTTGTCTTTAAGCATACACGACTCACGCACCCGCTTTGTAGACTGGTGTCGGCAAGTCATCACTGATTGAGCGGGCATTCAAGACAGAAGGAGTGGTTAAGTTGACTAATTAGCATCATGGGCGACAGATACTGACGCCCGCTCTTCCTTTACAGGATGTTGCTGAACACATGCGGGGCAAAGCGGACATCAACACGGAGTTCACCGCGCAAGATAACAAGCGATTTGTCCTCCATGATAGTGAGGGATTCGAAGGTGGCGACAGGCGCAGTTATTTGGCTGCAAAGGAGTTCATTAGCCGGCGACGCGAAATGCTCGAATTGAAGGATAAAATACATGCGGTCTGGTACGATGTTCTAGCCGCTACTACCCCTCTGCCGTGCTGACACTGTTTGAAGGCTCTGCCTCTCCATACCTTATGCCGGGGGACGGCTGCTTGAGAACGGAGTACAGGAGTTTCTACAATTGAAGAAGGAAATACTGGGCGATAGTGCGTATCGTTTACAACACGTCTAAGTTTTGTAACTCATGTTCCAAACTGTAGTTCCGATTATCGTTGTCTTCACCATGTACGACCTTCTTATCAACACACTGGAGCTCGAACCGGAAGGATGTGATGAAGCCGCATTCGAAAAGCTTAAAGAAGACACTTTGAATAATCTGTGCGTCCGGCCGCTCGAAGATGTAGCTGGTCGCGATGTCCTGCACGCAACTGTTTCCAGTACGGATCAATTACTTTTCTAGTTTCAGATTCTAACATACCTCGACAGCAAAGTGTGGGTACGAGAACACCATAAGACAACTGGTCGATCTCACAACCACGCACGTCGAAAAGGGATTCGAGCCAGAACCGGCGTTAGCTATGATGATAGCCCAGCGAGTACATATCGGTCTTAAAGTTAAGGCGTCAATTGCGTATGCACGATCGCTATACTTTTGTAGAGCCTCAATTCACGCTTTACTTTTCACAGCATCGGCAAGAAAAGTTGGTTTTTATCCCAGTCTTCGACGCCTTGTTGCGACTTATTTGATGTTTAGGATATTGGAGAGGTCTTGCTTCGAGCGTGGACTTCACTGGCTTAGCCATGCAGAGCTGTTTGTCTGTGATTCACAAGGACATCATTGATGTTTGGAACTTCAACGACTCTGACTATGTATGATGCCTATCTTTTGTGGGTTAATATCCCAGGCTGCTGACATGTTTCTGCAAAGCCCTTGGCCGATGACAAGTTCCAAGAACTGATTCGAAATGATCTGGATGCGGTCAAATTTCCAGATGCAACGCAAGCCTTGTGAGTTGTTGCATTCCGAGATAATTTCACTTTACGGAGGCATTGGCAGGGAGTGGGGTGCCTCAGTGGCCAAGGCAATAGTAGATATTGTGACATCACTGGGAGGCTCCGGTCTAACGATTGCTGTGCCAATTGTCGCAGGGGTGGTCGTGGCTAAGTGCGCTTATGGCATCTATCAACACACGTGAGTGAATGCGAGTTTTCGCTATCTGAAACGTGCTCAGAAGATCTAGAATCATTGCCTTGCGGCAGATTATGACGTACATCGTGGACTTAACATGCATTATGCAGATCATGTTCCTGCTAGCTCCGGCATCTAGCTCCATCTCTGGTAGTGTCATCGACATTGCTATCAAAGCCTACGACGGGGCGGGAAAAGGCGATGTCCACAAGAACATTCAATCATGGAATATGCGTCTAAGTCGTAGCGACGACGCGCTGGAGAAGATTATTGGATTGATTAAGGATCACACCATCAGTGATGAACAAGCTCAAGACCTGAGGACGAAGATTAGGTCACACATACAACTAGATGATGTGTAGTAGATGGCCCGGGCCTACATGATAGTACTCGGTCGTTGTAGTTTCTGTAGCTTAGTACCTTGCATCCTCCGCAATGTATATGTACGTGCATATCTCAAATCATGGGGCTGTATATGTTGAGATGCGCCCTTGAGGCAGGGCGCATGTAAGAACACATGCGAGCGGACATACTCGGACAGTGTTTATAGGATGGGGCAGTGTCCCATGTGCTCCTATGTGTCCATTTTCTTTAGTATCGAGCACATCCACTCGCACTAGTACTCCCGCTGCCTTGCTTGAATAGTATCACAATATCTTAAGGTATCGTGCAAAATTCAGTATCATTTGCAGCGGCTACAGAAACAGTATATAAAACGGCTCGAATACATAATGGAAAGCAGTTGAAAACGTGGTGAAAAGAGCAGGGAAGAGACCAACATTGAAGAGGGCCGCATCAACGAGACCAGCGGGAACTAGAACAGCAGAGAATATGAGTGACCAGTAGTCTATGCCAGATTCTATAACTTACCCGCTTCGCAAATTGTGTCTATGATAGTAATCATAAAGCTGTTCCATCGTTAAAGGTAGTTGATCTACTTATTGACAAGTTCCTGGAAACAGTGGAGGGCGGCGGCGGGACTAGGTGCTTTCGATTGAGTGGCAGGGGAAAAGATGGTGGGGAAGAAGAGAGGGCGGGTAAACACCAAAACAACGCCCCAGCATTTTAAACTTTGGGCATGGTACACGGACCCGTGACATGCAGTGGGGAAGTCTTGCATGACGAAGCAATGCGACACGTTGAGGGAACAAAACAACGCGCAGCAAGGCGATGTGATGTACTTCGTCTGGTAAGTCTCATCTCAACCTCTCGAGACTCATCCACTACAGTAGCGCTTAAGCGCTTATATTGCAAAAAGCGGCCGGAATGCGCGATGCGTCCTTCTGCCACTCGATCGAAGACTGAATCGGTAACTCGGTTCCTTTGTGACAATTTGTGCTTCTCTACGTAATATAGGTACTTAGACGACTCGCCCTGTTACAGTCAGACATGACATTAGGTACGTCACGCCTCCATACTGACTTCAAGACTTCTATCTCACTCTCATTCTACCCAGGATCAGCATACGGCGAATATTAATGGACACCTTAACGATCTCAACTCGAGCCCTCGAGGTGCTTTTTTCCATTCCAATCCAGCATGCGCAGTCCATTCTTCTCCAACTACCGCAGCAAACTGGTCATAACCCACCACTTCTCCTAGAAAGCTCCGGTCGTATACAACAGTCACTTCTGCCACTTTATTTGCCAGGACGTTGGATATCCGCGAAATTGGCATAGGTACCCCCAGGAAGAGGTTTGACATCCACAGAGACTATCTTGTTGCCCCATACCATGCTCACTGCTCAGTACTAATTCTATTGACGTTCCTCGAAGAGTCTAAATGGCTGGATTCAAAGCACACAGCCCCAAATGTCTTTCAAACCACAGTAAGTCTTAGCGCTCACTTATCCTCACTGTGTCCTTGCTAAAGCATGCTATTTCGCACCGGGACTCAAACCCTGCACGTATGTGGAGCTCGTTCGCAATTCCGCGCCATGCACTTCATCACTTACACTACCATCGTTGATGCGCTAACTCGGTTCACCCGCCGAAAGACAACAGGAAGCTAGACATACCACAAGGTATGCCTCTACATGCGAAGAAGAGTCAGCCTAAACAATAACATTCATCACAGGAGACACCGGGCGGGAAGAGTCGAAGGGTGAGCCAGTCAAACAATGGCGCACAGAACTTCACATTGGTGCTACTGCAATTCTCCAGGCCGCGGGAAGCTTTGTGCATCCTGCTCGGGAGTTAGCATCCGATAATTGTGCCAGTTGGGAGTGTTTTTCGTCGTAATTTAGCAAAATGCATGACAGCCCCCCGAATCTAATCTATGTTTGCAGGTACGTGCTTTACGGTGCATAACAATTTGCTATTATCTCATTTTGATGAGCAGTCGAACTCACCGGAGCCCACGTACCAAACCTGCCCCGAGCTATGAATCTCAGAGTGTCCCAGCACCGACGAGCATGGCAGCCGTCCGAGCTCAAACAACGCGCGCAACACTTACAGCTCCATCACGCTTGTGCGGCCTCTATGTTCATACCTGGCACCATGAGATCTCTCCCATTCTAGAGGGAGACACGCACCCTGAGATGCTGTTGCGCTCCCAGATGCTTCAAGGACCCATCATCCGAAAGAGCTTGAATGGTGGTGCCCACCCGCACCTTTATAGATATCACTACCACTTCTTTTTAACCAGATGGGTAGGGAAGACGGTCCTTCTGCCATTTTTATCATAATCTGATCATTCATTGTAACTTATCTCTGTCAATGGTCTTATAATTCAGGTCGTGTGCTGTGTACTTAATCTTCATGCATTATTGTACGCACAATTAAACAGTTGGTAAATGGTGCATGTACGGCTGTATGCGGAGAGCTGTGTGCAGTGTGGGTCCATTGCAGGGAGATAGACGCTGAGTATACCTGTTGTGTCGTCAGCCGCTGTTAAAGCCCTTGCTTCGCATTCGAGTATCGCTCGTTCGACGAACTCATTTCTCGTTGCGATCTCGCTCCATATCACTCCCCCCTACTTGCACCAGAAACAAAACCACCTCCGCTTTTAGGACGTACACCAAGCTCTCCCGATGGCATCCATCGACCCCCAGAACCTCAGAAAGACAATTAAGCGCTTTCGAGTTGTGATCATTGGGAGAGCGAATGCAGGCAAAACAACCATCCTTCAGAAGATCTGCAATACCACGGATGACCCAGAAATTTACAATGCCAAAGGAGTCAAGGTGCGGGATATGTTCTATAACACGCGGTCGCCGAGTGCTGATCGCATGCGAGCAGATCAATACCACCGTGGAAGGCTCGATAAAGGTGTGTGCACCATCTGCCCTACGAGCATGCATGGGCTGATGGACGCTTAGCGTGGAAATCACGACATCAGGAACGAGATGGTATTCAAAAGCAAACCCGGTTTCGGCTTTCACGACACGTGCGGTTTCGAAGCGGGGTCTGAAGCAGAATTCGAGGACATGAAGAAATATATCACAGAACGGGCGAATGCGACAGAATTGGGGGAGCGAATCCATGTAATATGGTAGGTGACTCCTTCCTGCGTTCTGCGCTTGTTGATTGCCGTCATACAGGTATTGTATTTCAATGGATGGATCGAGCAGAACAATTCAGCGGGCGGAGGAGAAGTTCTTCTCTGAGTGCAACACTGGGAATGGTGAGCTTGCGATTGCAGTATCCCTCGCTGCGCTCGGACTAAACGAACGTTCTTCAGTTCCCATAATCGTGATATTCACCAAGTTCGATGCCCTGCGTCCAGTTGCACTTGGAAAACTCAAGGAGCAACACCCCGGGTTATCGATAGCAGAGCTCTCGAAGAAGATTGCCCCGCGTGTCGAAGAATTGTTCAACGAAACAGGCGTCTGGAGTCGGTTGTGCGACGCCAAAAACCGTGCCTGCCCTAAGGATTATGTAAAGCTGGAGTGTGAGTGACTCAGGTACATTTTTCCAGATCCAAAATTGACATGGCTCGCAGGGATGAACAAACCGAGTACAAACTGCGACATACTACTGGAACGCACAACTTTCGCCTTGGACGACGAAGAATTGCAGTTGTGCTTGGTGTCGACACAACGGTCAAACCTGGAACTTTGTATCAAGTGTGCCGTCCCGTGAGTTGCACAGTGAAAAATCCACGTGCTTGTGTGCCAACATCATCTAGAACAATCATCCACGTTGTCCAGCTGCAAGTCAGGTGGGCTGTAACTGGCGATGGCTACCAGTTTGCCATTGCTAAGTGGTTTTCATATCTCAATGTAAGATGATGATTGATTCAATATGACGATGCCTTTGTGATGGTGCTAACCAATGGTAAGTACTGCACTGCTGAAACTGCACACCTGCTGATATCTTTTCCATGATTTTAGTCGCTGTTTGATAATAGCTGGTGAGCCTCTGGTCTGCAAAACTTAGCCAGCATTGACAATGCTAATGGCATGCATCTGTGGGGGTGGTGACAGAGAGTAAGTGCCCTGATGGTTTCTCACCATAAACCCATCTTGATGATCCCTATGCCTGGTCGCTGTTGGCCTGTCAACAGTGGGTAAGTGCCTCGATGTTGTCTCGTCCTAATGGCATGCTGATGATGCTGATGTCTTGTGGCTGCTGACCTGTTGACAGGTGGTAGGTGCCTCGATGGTTTCTGGTCCTGAATGCTGATGATGCCGATGCCTTGTGGGTGCTGGCCTGTTGACAGTCGGTAAGTGCCCTGATGGTTTATAGTCCTGAATGCATGCTGATGATGCTGATGCCTTGCGGGTGCTGGCCTGTTGACAGTTGGTAAGTGCCCCGATGGTGTCTGGTCCTGAATGCATGCTGACAATGCCAATGCCTTGTGGGTCCTGGCCTGTTGACAGGAGGTAAGTGCCCTGATGGTGTCTGGTCCTGAATGCATGCTGACAATGCCGATGCCTTGTGGGTACTGGCTTGTTGACAGTATGTAAGTGCCCTGATGGTGTCTGGTCCTGAATGCATACTGATGATGCCGATGCCTTGTGGGTCCTGGCCTGTTGACAGTATGTAAGTGCCCCGATGGTGTCTGGCCCTGAATGCATGCTGATGATGCCAATGCCTTGTGGGTGCTGACCTGTTGACAGTATGTAAGTGCCCTGATGGTGTCTGGTCCTGAATGCATGCTGACAATAGTGATGCCTTGTGGGTGTTGGCCTGTTGACAGGAGGTAAGTGGCCTGATGATGTCTGGTCCTGAATGCATGCTGACAATGCCGATGGCTTGTGGGTGCTTACCTGCTGACAGGAGGTCAGTGGCCTGATGATGTCTGGTCCTGAATGCATGCTGACGATGCCAATGCCAATGGCTTGTGGGAACTGGCCTGTTGACAGAAGGTAAGTACACTAATGGTTTCTAGTCCTGAATGCATGCTGATGATGCTGATGTCTTGTGGGTGCTGGCCTGTTGACAGGATGTAAGTGCCCCGATGGTTTCTGCTCCTGAATGCATGCTGATGATGCCAATGCCGTGTGGGTGCTGGCCTGTTGACAGTCGGTAAGTGCCCTGATGGTGTCTGGTCCTGAATACATGTTGACGATGCCCATGCCTTGTGGGTGCTGGCCTGTTGACAGTTGGTAAGTGGCCCAATGGTTTCTGGTCCTGAATGCATGCTGATGAGGTCTTGTGGGTGCTGGCTTGTTGACAGGATGTAAGTGCCCCGATGTTTTATAGTCCTGAATGCATGCTGATGATGCCGATGCCTCGTGGGTGCTTGCCTGTCGACAGTTGGTAAGTGCCCCGATGGTTTCTGGTCCTGAATGCATGCTGATGATGCTGATACCTTGTGGGTGCTGGCCTGTTGACAGAAGGTAAGTGCCCCGATGGTGTCTGGTCCTGAATGCATGCCGACAATGCTGATGCCTTGTGGGTGCTGGCCTGTTGACAGGTGGTAGGTGCCCCGATGGTTTCTGATCCTGAATGCATGCTGATGGTGCCGATGCCATGTGGGTGCTGGCTTGTTGACAGATGGTAGGTGCCCTGATGGTTCTTGGTCCTGAATGCATTCTGACAATGCCAATGCCTTGTGGGTGCTGGCCTGTTGACAGGATGTAAGTGCCTCAATGGTTTCTGGTCCTGAATGCATGCTGACAATGCCAATGCCTTGTGGGTGCTGGCCTGTTGACAGTCGGTAAGTGCCCCAATGGTTTCTGGTTCTGAATGCATGCTGACAATGCTGATGCCGATGCCTTGTGGGTGCTGGCCTGTTGACAGAAGGTAAGTGCTCTGATGGTTTCTGGTCCTGAATGCATGCTGACAATGCTGATGCCTTGTGGGTGCTGGCCTGTTGACAGGAGGTAAGTGCCCCGATGGTGTCTGGTCCTGAATGCATGCTGACAATGCCAATGCCTTGTGGGTGCTGGCCTGTTGACAGTTGGTGAGTGCCCTGATGGTGTCTGGTCCTGAATACATGCTGATGATGCCGATGCCTTGTGGGTTCTGGCCTGTTGACAGTCGGTAAGTTCCCCGATGGTTTCTGGTCCTGAATGCATGCTGACAATGTCAATGCCTTGTGGGTGCTGGCCTGTTGACAGGATGTAAGTGCCCCAATGTTTTCTGGTCCTGAATGTATGCTGATGATGCTGATGTCTTGTGGCTGCTGACCTGTTGACAGGTGGTAGGTGCCTCGATGGTTTCTGGTCCTGAATGCTGACGATGCTGATGCCTTGTGGGTGCTGGCCTGTTGACAGTATGTAAGTTCCCCGATGATGTCTGGTCCAGAATACATGCTGATGATGCTGATGCCTTGTGGGTACTGGCCTGTTGACAGTTGGTAGGCACCCCAATGGTTTCTGGTCCTGAATGCATGCTGACAATGCCGATGCCTTGTGGGTGCTGACCTGTTGACAGAAGGTAAGTGTGCCGATGATTTCTGACCTTGAATGCATGCTGATGATGCCAATGCCTTGTGGGTGCTGGCCTGTTGACAGGGGGGTAAGTGCGCCGATGTTTCTGGTCCTGAATGCATGCTGACAATGCCGATGCCTTGTGGGTACTGGCCTGTTGACAGAAGGTAAGTGCCCCGATGGTTTCTGGTCCTGAATGCATGTTGATGATGCCGATGCCTTGTGGGTGCTGGCCTGTTGACAGTTTGTAAGTGCCCCGGTGGTATCTGGTCATGAAGGCATGCTGATGAGCCCATGCCTTGTTGCTGTTGGCATGTTGACAGTCTGTAAGTGAAGTTGATGGTTTCTTCTACCAACCAAAGCTGATGATTCCGATACCTCGATGGCTCCTGATGCTGATTCCACACCGACATGTCCCGCATCCTGGTGCTGCTGGTTCTTTCACAGGTGGTAGGTCTCCCGATCTTGTCTTGCATTGAAATGATACTGATATCATTATTCCAACCGCCTTCCAAATTTATGTAGCCTCATGTCAGTCTCCTCTTCCCTCTGTCGCACATTTTGAGTCCTTGTCACTTATTCAATGCATAGTTTGTTGAGTATCATCCTTCTTTTCCGTGTCGACTCATCTTACATATTTTCATGTGGCAGAATGTGAGTCATTTCAACCCTCGTAATGTGTCAATTCTGATTAACTCTTTCCCTGCAGCATGTGAGTATGTTTCTACAACCTACAATTCTAGAAACATAATATCTTCCCTGTACTCATTGTATGTTCGCAGGAGGTATCACATCTACTGTCTTGATATTGATTCTCTGCTGATATGCAATTTTGTTGGTTTTGTGTAGCTCGTACGTCCACTGATGGCATATGTATATCGGTACTAATCTGGTCCTAACTTCCACATAGTTTGTAAGTCATCGTGTCATAGTGGTCATTGCCTCGTGGTTGATCATTCATAACCATTAACGGCACAGAAGGTAAGTCCCGATTGATGGATTTCAAGAATGCCATTTTGACATTCCCTTGTTACAGAAGGCAAGCGCTTCGCTCGAACTGGTTCTGATGCTAACACCTTCTACCAATCTCAATGGCTAGATCGTAGCCCGGAGAGATAGACTTTTGTCTATCCTTCAGCCATTGGTGGTAAGGTTCCCCGCATTGACCCCCACCATTCTTAAGAGTCCATAATAGGTTGACGAGGGAATATTTTTCACTTCTGCGAACAGAATCATTCAAACTGGCATTGGTTAGTTTCTGACTGCATGGCAGCCTACAGTTTTAATCACAAGAGGTAGCTACCATCACCGTCCTTGAATACTCCGCCTTCCTCCAGCATGACGATGAACTGGAGTTCATCAAGTCTGCTGTGGACTATTACATGAAATCACCTACGGCCGTCGCTGTGAAGAAATTTGCGACGGGAATTGCTGGTCGAAGCTACAACAAAGAGGAGCTGAAGAAGAAGATTCTCGAGTTTATTCTTGAAAATCGCATGTGTACGTCCGTCGCCTCGTTTTGAACCCGGAACTCGAAGTTTACCAGCCGCCCGCAGCAAAGGACTTGACAGCAAAGAAGTAGATGGTGTTCGAACCAATGCCCATGATATGCCGTGTTGTGTACGATACCGAGCACGCCAGCTTCAACTGCTGAGTGCTGCAGACCGCTTTTTCCTGCTTTCAAAGTTTCGATGCTCCTTTCTATAATATGTATTATACCGAGTACTCCAGCTTCAACTGCTGAACGCTGCCACAGACTGTACTATCGTGTTTCAACACCCTTTTTCGGATCTCATTATATCGCTTTCTGTTTTGTACCATGTAGATTCGCGCTCGTCACGTGATCATTGCTCATTCTTACTTTCAGGCGCGATCTGGTTGCAAATTTGAGCGTAGGTTCAGTATTCTTCAACGCTAAAGCGGACCGGCATGATGACAGACACGACTGACAACACTCTCACTCTCAATGCTCGTTAGGACATCACGCCGGCCGGGGATATCGGTCATGTACATGAAGATCAGGGGAGACCACGGTGAACTTAGAACAGACGAATCGTCCAAAAAGCAATCATAGGATTGTATTATCGTGTCACAGTTAAACATGATTTCGTTGGATCGACAAGAAGAAATGGGCGAGGACGAATTGGACAGCAAACCAAATCGACAGGAAATGAATTGGACGTATGTAACAGCATCGTGAAGCATACCTATGGTGTGGGCAACGACATAGGGGGCGCCTAAGGGAGTTGATAGCTCGAGAAGGTAGATGGGGAACGACAGGCAATGAAGGGAGAACTTCTACACAGTATTCTTTATAGCCTCAGTCGGTAAGCGCTCGTTTACATGATAACATTCAGTATTCACCAGCGTGCTCAATAGTATCAACTGGAAGAAGGGGTCGAACGGCTGGTAGTGGTCTCTGTAACTGCATTTGCGCAAGGACGACGTGGTGCATTGTCTCGAGACTGGTCACGGAATTTACCTCTCATCCTCATACTCGACCATCGAAGCTGGTTCATTTTACCGTTGGTCGATAGTTATGTGGGTCATTTTGAATGCGAGTCGGTTTATTATTAAACTCTGATCAGGGTCAACGAGTGAACAGGGAAAGCTTCTCCTATCACCTTATATGAGCCTCACACTTGACAGCTGGCGCGCATGTTTGGGAAGACAAGATCCGATCGGCTCTGAACACCGACTTGAAAGCAGTGCACCAAGTACAGAAGTCACTGGTGACTGAAGGGTTTGCGCAGTACCAACGATACTAACACAGCAGTACATGTTTGTTGGGTAGCTCGAATACTAGTTATGTCAGAGACAAAGTATTCATACTACAGAAGTTGAATTGAAAACACCCTTGATTAGAATGATCATCGAAGCTTCTGCAGCTCGGCATTTATAAATGCCAGGACCTCCTGAACTTTAGGTCGAGCATTGAAATTGACGGACAAACATCTTAGCGAATACTGTTTGTGGCCTTCGTCAATGCCGGTGAGCTGGCGGAAGGGCTCTCTGCCTCCCAACATCGCCGCCATCACATGAAACGCATGCACGAGTGGGAAGTAAGGTTGTTGCCCAGAAAGAACCTTCGAAGGATCAGACATGAACCGATCTCAATTGACGATATAAGATACCTGAAGGATGATACATCCGAACGAATATACATCTGCGGGCATTGTTGGTTTCGTCGGATCCCCTTGTTCAGGTAAAGCAATCATTTCTGGCGCCATCCACCGTACGTTACCCCCGTGGCAGGAGTTGAATGTGGGATTTCCTGATTCTGCGAGGATCATGGAGAGACCGAAATCTGCGAGGCATAGCTTGTCATCGCTGTTGATGAGTACATTGGTCTGAATCCATGAAATTGTTACCCCTCAACCATGGCGTCGCAAAGATAAGAAACCTACGGGTGTTAAGTCGCCATGAACAATGCCCTTTTCATGCACTAAGGCACTATTTCAATATCAGTCGTGCATGGAAAAATAAAAACAGCGCACAATATTTGAGACCGGAGGCCATCTGCTGAGACTGATACCTTTGTGAGATTCAGCTAGTCTCTCCAGATACCAGTGCTTACCATGTCCAACTTCCGGAATGTCGAAAGAGTGGTTTGCTGTTTCAGGTAGCTATCGAGGGATCCCTTTGGCATCCATGACGAAACAAAAGCTGGTAAGACTCCGAAACCACTTGTGATTCCGTGAAGCGAGAGGACATGGTCATCTTTCAGGTTGGCCCAGACGTAGGCCTCGCGTCGTATACTCTGCAAGCCAGACATCTGTAAGCGACAATATGTTGTAAAGTGAGATCTTACCCGGGCCGTCTTTGCTAACAGTGGTGTTTGACTAGAGTCGGTGACCCTCACCACCTTGATTGCAACCTAAAAATAAACACCATTGTGCGTGCGCATGCTTAGAGTTAGGCTCACTGTGACTGGGCGATTCCTCGAAGAAGGGGACCAGTTGCATTTCCAGACGTCACCAAAACCACCCGTGTGATTAGGAGAATCCTGAATTCTTCTGAGTTCCGCTTCTGGGATCTCCTTGAGTGGAATTTTGAAATCGATGTTGTGAGGTGGTGGCATCTTTTTTCGACAAGAGCGTGAGTCCCAGTGATATGTCGAATGGCCAATGCATGTTTGATATAAGTACAGGATCGATAGCTCCTAGATGTCAGGATAACTGGTGGCTGATAAGCACGTATCTCGGATGGGTATAACACAAATGACGGATAAGTTAGAGGAATGCTATACCGATACCGGCAACTCACTTGTACTACTCAAAGTTTGCATAGGTTTTCTGCCACAGCATGGATAGATCAACTGATATGTGGCAATAGTTGAAGCCAACGTACTTGCCAATGAGCCAAAACGGTCACGCCGGTCAGGACGGCGGTGTTGCCACAGGCCGTTTAACCAAATGTCTTACGTTCTAGAAACTATTGCCAGCATGTGATGATACACAAACGCTCGAGAACCAGCACAGCGACTTTATCGCAGGCGTTTAGCTGCGATCGAAGGTTCAAAGAGAACATCATGAGTTAGTTAGGACCTACATGTATATATACAGGGACAAACACGTGCCGCGGAGGCTTCTGAATGGAAAATGTCCGAGTGTTCGTTGAATTGGTTCATGATCGAACGTATATATCGGCCCTTACAATATTGTAAAACGGTTATACACCAATTATACATCGACTTCAAGTAATAATGTATACGACGACATATCCAATTGTAACTCGTAAGTACCAAGCACCTTTATTGTTCGAGATCACTCAGGTTCTCCAGTGGTTCAAGTTCCAGTGCAGCTGCAGCCCCCTTTGCGATCTGGCAAAACAACGCATCGCGACCCTTTGGATTAACTACACGCGCTCTTTCTTCGTTCACCGTGTTCCAGACGTAGTGATCCTTGTCCGATACAAAAATGTAGTGCGAGCCCCTGACTTCAGCAAGCTCGATCTTGTCCGCTTTCAAACCAGTGGACTCGATGAGCATAGTTTTCACTACGTCTGGACATAGGATTTCGTCTGTCCATCCCGATGGGACAGGGGAACTCTCGGATGAGCTGGTAGATTGCGGCGAGTAAGAACTATTTTGCCAGGTTAGGTTAACTGGTTACGTTACCTGAGAACGATCCGGAACAACCTGGCAGGCAGTACATCAGCATCGTAACAAAGAAAGCAAGAGGAAACCAAATACGGCGGTGCTCATTGTCAAAGGTGAAAATGGTGAAGACTTAGTCTGGCTGATGGGTCCAATTTGCTAGGTTCGACACGGTGGGAAAATGATGTTCGCGGCCGGGCGCTTTCCTCCTGTCCTGATCTTGACGAGGGCGACATTGTAGGAGTCTACGGCGCTTACAAAATTCCGTCTAGCGCGCATCTCACCAACGCCCTAGGTAATGAGGATCGAGTCTGACAGATGACTCGGAAGATACCCGTTCTGATTGGGAGCCGCATTCTCTCCTGCCCCGCTAAGAGGATACTACTTTGCATGTCGTGACTTCAATCTCCTAGTTCATCTGCCATTCGAAAGCGTAGCTACCCAACGTTGTACTGTCGTATCTCTTTTTTCACTCCCCAGAATCGCTAACGTGATGGCCATTCTCCACGCGTTGGCGCCAGAGATCGAACAGAAGCACGCTTCTCGTTTTATAGCAGAGCTTTTGACCTCACGATATCTTCACATATCTTAAATTTGTTCGACCAACATCCAGGGCAACCCGTGTTACCAGACAGTGTCCCGCAAATGCCACCGGAGCCAATTACCACTATCCTTCGGTGGTTCTTTACTCCAAGTTTTATCTGACGTTGTCTAACAGTAGGAAGTTGCCTGCAGATGGTGCAGATCACTTGGTTCACCCAAGGAACGAGTAGATGGGTTTGCACTGGAGCTAACCTGGATAAGCCTTCGACGCAGCGAGAGTAAGAACAGCGACCAAGCTTGTGGGGAGGGTTTGGCCACCAGCGTCAACGAGATTCATATACAGGGTCTTGGTGATACTTAGTCGGGAGAGGCATTCCCGATGCTGTCCATCAGATCGCAAGCCCTGTCCCAGTTGGCATAGTACGCCCCTTTATCGCAACTGACGTGCTTGTCATGAAGGATTCACGAGGTGGACCTGAATAATGCCAGAGGCGTTGCTGAAAACCGAACCTGGTTCTTGCGAGACAGTAGAAGTTCACAGTCCCCGATGCAAAGCGTAGTACGTACGCAGGTTCTCGAGGATCCATGCGACAATTGTAAACATGTCATTCCACACATAAGTATAGCCTAGCAGAATTTCCGCGTGGACCTGCTCTAAATGTCGTCTACAACACTGCCCATGATACCGTATTGAATCCTAGTCTTGATATTTCTGCTTTCCTTTACGCTTGAGAAAAAATGAGGGAGCCTTGAATGGCCGAGTTTATAAGAAGCCGCCACTGTGATGTAGGGTTAGGGTTAGTGACTTGATCCTGATTGTCCACCATGGCACCCTTCCTTGAAACAGTCAAGGTAAGCTCAAGATCCACGTTGACGATGACTTACCTGATCAGTCTATTTCCTAGTCGTTTGACGATGTGCCTATCACCGACGCTGGCGTCGATACTCTTGCATTCCTTGAGGCTGCTGATGGTGTCGTCCGCATGCTTAGTTCGTATCACCACGTCATTCGTTGCATCGTCTGATTGATAGTGTACAGAGGAACTCACTGGCCTTATGACCTCTATTGGCTCAAAGTCATTCTCGCCTGTCATCAGCGACATCCAGGGTAACATTAAGGTGGGCTTCTCCATGCACGATCGCTGATCAGGTTGCTCATCGAACTCCTCTACCAGAAAGTTCGTGACCGGTACAATGCAGCCCCGTTACAGTCCGCGACACTAGAACAACTAGTGACTAATGAGAACAGCAACAAAGTGGGAAGCGCGACAGAGGGCCTCATGTGGCTTCTTCGTTCCCTCGCGTTCACGTGCAAATCCCTTCTGCAAGCACAGAGCAACCTGACAGAGGAGCTCAATGTTTCATTCACGAAGGGATATGATATTACTCTCGGGCCTATTCACCGTGGCGCATCATTCTTCAGCGTACAAGGAGCCATTATGAAAGCAGCGGGCTTGATGTTCAACGTACGCCATTCATTTCTCAGACGATGCATAGTTTGATTCGAACGTTGTGCGTTTATGTAGACTGCTATTGGATATTGCCCGCCCCGCAAGAGCTTCTATGAGAAGCTCGCAGCCAACCCAGGCGGAGAGCCATGCTCGCAGGAGAAGCTTGACAAGGCACTCAACGATTGGCTCACTGGCCTGGATACCATCATCTCGAGGATGGACGCCTTCTACACGAAGGGGAAGCATGGAGAGATATACAAGTCTGCAAAATAATAGATCGGCAGATCGGCAATAACCACTCGCGCATCATACATTGTACGGATAAATCGTGTTTGCATATTTCTCCATTGACGGTGTCCGTCATTACCTTGAACTGGACTCTTCTTCCTCCAACCACGCTTGGTCTTGAGGTTGTGATGAATTCGCTAACACAGTTCGATCCTCTTATTGCTTGCTGTCTTTCTTTGCAATGGGTATCGATTTACGGCCATAAGTTTCGGTCAGAGTCACATCTCACAAGCATGTTGTTTGGACTACAACCTACCACTGGCATACGGTACAGGTATGTACAGCCTACAACTGATGCAGTGCTCGCCGACTTGATCATGAGAACGTTCACACATTTATTACAGGCGCAGCCCACGCATGTCCGACGTCCAACCATCTTATGTACCATGCCGAGTGGATATAGCCCTGGTCACGAACGGTACGTTGTACCGTTCATTCCGTGCCCGACTGTCACCAACCCGTATAATCAGACATGCTTGTTATTACTGTGGATCGAGGATCACTTCTATGTGGCGCGTCTAAGTCAATCATCAACCTCCGTTTCCAAAGTATACAATCGCGACGAGAAGCGCTAACTGCCTCTCTTTGTATCAAGCAGACCACAGACCAACTACGACACAACTCCATCGATCCAAGAGACGTGCATCTGGGCTCTACGACTCTGAGCCTGTTGGTCGTAGAAACAACTCCCCGTGAAGAATACAACCGATTGCGTGCTCCTGTATAATACGTGTACAGCTGCGATCATTTGCTTTGTGCTTGGTTCTGCTGGATCATTTGGGAAGTGGAGGAGAAGGTGCGTGTTTTCTTGCTCAGTTTTGTTCCGATGGGTGAGCGAAAGGCTGATGCTTTTGTTCTCTGCGGTGTAGTTTGCGAAAGAGATTAGGAGTCTTGCCCCTGGTATCGTGTTTTTGTGGTGGGGTGTAAGAGTCATCTGGAAAGAGACGTGAGCTTGGAAGAGGTGAGTATATGAATTCGAAGCTTCAAGTTGTATGCTACCCTGTTCCAGGCAGTAACTTAGCTGAACCTGACAATGCGATATGGTCTTGTGCGGTGTTCAGCAAGGACTGAGGAGGACATACATGATATGTTTGCTCGTGCGGCGAGGATTGCTATTCCGCAGGCTGATATGAGCTGTAGAATAGGTATGTGGTTACTCCTCATTGTACGGATGATGGAAAGAAATGTTTCGATGATAAAGAGCGCTTCGTGCTGCGATGAGGTATGTACAATACGATGACATTCCAGAAGTGTCAATATTGATCTATGCACAGGGGTATTTGTGACTGGCTTGCAGGATACAAGCTCGAGGGGAAACCAAGATGCTGGGTATACGAACAAAACTCTAACTGTCCAGTCCTCCTCATCCCCATCCCAACCCCTTCCTCATCCCCGCTCCAATTCCCTTCCCCGGACCCAGCCCGATCTCCTTTCCCGTGTTATCCTTCATTGCTCTAACACCCCAAAACGCGAACCGACACGTCGACCCGCTCCCATGACCTGCTTTTCTGTACATGCCGTCATAGCTGATGCTGAAGGAGAAGTAGCCTTCAAAGAGTTCCTTTTTGATATTTTTCCCCGTCTTTTTGCCTGCGTTTGCTTTCATCGGGGAACCTGCCGCCGCGCCCGCGCAATCTGCTGTCCCGCCGCCAACAACCCCACCGTCTGTTTCCTCACCCTCACCCTCCCAAATCCACACGCGCTTCATCTTCCATATCCCCTTCGCGTTCTTTACTCCGCATTGAGGTGGGAGCCCCGCTTGTCCAATGATACCCGGTGATGCAGGGCTATGATCAGGCGCGAGGAAAGAGGCGCGTTCACTTGAGGTGAACGTGAGTTCTGCGCGATGTTTCAAATTGCCAATCAACACATCAAAAGGGCGCTCCATCATTGGGTCGAACACGGATACGCTTTCGGCTCTACCTGCGTCAGAGTTGAGTGAGAGGAAACAGCGAGCGGTGTAGTCATGCTTGGACTGGTACGCGAGGATAGTGTCGTATACTGCGGCATAATCGGGGGATGTGCTGCCTGGTGGGAGATAGGCTTTGACGAGGAAAGGGAGGTACATGCCATAGAGGTCGAAGTTGCCTGAGAATACGGCGGGTGGTTGGGCGTCGTGCAACGTATAGAAGGGTTTGGGGAGGGGAGGGGGAATAATAGCAATTGGCTGATGCAGGGCGAGTGAGCGCATTGCTTCTTATGATCATATGAGGCTGGCGGGCAGACATACCTTTTCTGGAGGCGGCGTTGGTGTTCGTACTGGGCGGACGCGGGGAGTTTGACTGTTGTTGGCATTTGGAAGCGGGGTTGTTGGTTTCGGGCGTTTTTCAAGGCGTGATTTTGTAGGGACAGCGGATCCTGAAAGCGCACGGGCGTTCATGAACGGTGTTCCGCGTGATATTGATGGTTGGCGACATGCATTTGTGAGAACGCCAGAGGAGGATGGCTGCAGGAAGCTGGAGGGAGAAGGGGGCTCACTGTGTGAGTGTGAGGGGATTAGTTGCCCTGGTACACGTAGCATGTTGGCAGTGCCTGCGGGTGATGGATGTGTGTGATGTAGTTTGTGCATTTGGGTTTGGAGAGCGTCAGGACGCGTCGATGTGTCACGTGGTCAAGAAATCAACTTGAGATGGTTCCTTGAATAACTGTTCGATTCGTTGACATTGTTGTAGGCCCTTCATGCCAATCCGCTCTCTAGGTCGCTCAACGTGTGGCACCTTCCATGCATGAAATGATAACTGAAATGCGTATGCCTTTTCTGAATTTGTCCTTGATGAGCTTGCTGACATGCAATGTATAGCTGGCATTGACCACATGAACGTGCTGCCCTTAGCACGTGTCACTGCTGTCTAGAGTCTCCTCGCGTCTCTCATCAAGAAGGTATGCAAACCCTTAAGTGAAATACGGTCCGGACCATCTGCCCCACCTCTTGGGAATATTAATCCCCACCTTATCATCGGCGGTCGTAGCATCCCCACATGCATCCATGTCCCGCATCTCTCGCAGACTTTACCTCGATCATGGCACTTTGTCTACGTGGCCCCGGGGCGCGATCCGTCTAGAACGCCCACAAATACTCCCATACCATACCAGGACATTGCATATCCTCTGATTTCCCACAAACCAATCACTTTGCGTGTCCCCCAAAGCAATATCAATCCTATTAAAGGTTCCAAACTGCTCCACGAAAACCATAAGGACGCGGCCAATCCTCGGTGTCGGAGAAACCTCGGAGATATCACGTGCAGACTTGATTGTATGAGCAGTATATGAGCCTTGAGGGCGGGGAAGGAGACACTACTCATTCCTACTTCTTGCCCTTATCGCACTCACAGACCTGCGACAAGTTAGGCTATCTGAGCGTCGTCACAATCCACATTCCACTCGAACTCAAAATCCGCCATGCCGTGGTCAGATTTCGCAAACGCAGACGTAGATGATATCGTCGAGAAGCTCACAACGGATGAGGCTATTCTACTCACCGCTGGTGTTGGATTCTGGCACACCCACGAGATCCCCCGCCTTGGGATACCCGCTGTAAAAGTTAGCGATGGTCCTAATGGTTTGCCCACTTCACCTCTGGGTTGAAGACGCGATAACTCAGACGCATATATGCAGGTATCAGAGGCAACCACTTCTTCATGAGCACACCGGCTAAGTGCCTACCTTCTGCCACCGCGCTTGGAGCGACCTGGGATACAGAACTGATCGAGGAAGTCGGATTGAAGTTGCTCGCAGGTGAGGCGAAGCTTAGAGCTGCGCCTGTTATTCTTGCCCCGACGTGTAATATTCAACGCGTATGTCCGTTCTTCCCACCCTTTCATACGCATTTATTTACGACTCGCGAACCGACTGCAGAACCCTCTAGGCGGCCGCGTAAGTCCGATGTCCAGAATGACAGCTCGGATGTCGTCTAATTTTGCGCTTCGCTATCCAGGCCTTCGAGAGTTTCTCAGAGGACCCGCTCCTATCCGGTCTCATTGCCGCCGCGTACGTTAAAGGCGTTCAGAAAGGCGGTATTGGAACTTCAATCAAGCATTTCGTGTATGTCACTTTACGATCACCTGATCTCGCATGAAATCCCATCCATGCTAACTCATAATTAATACAGGTGCAATGACAAGGAAGACGATCGCATGGCATACGACTCCATCCTCAGCGAACGTGCACTTCGTGAGATCTACCTCATGCCGTTCATGTTGGCCCAGAAATACGCGAAGCCCTGGTGTTTCATGACTTCGTGCGTTCGCATTTCACTTTACATACCATGGTCCTCCTGGCACAGGAGAAGGACCTCGGTATGTTTTGGCTGATATTGATGTTCATGTTCGTATTTTAGGTACAACCGTGTCAATGGCACCCACGCATCCGAGAATAAGCATCTGTTGCAGGACATCCTGCGCGGCGAGTGGGGCTTTGAGGGTCTCGTCATGTCCGACTGGTATGTCCCTTGTTTGCATGTCTACCCTCTGTTTGATATTGGCTCATGCCGTGTGCGGTGGATTAGGTTCGGTATCTACAGCATAGACTTGAGTATCAATGCTGGCCTCGACCTCGAGATGCCAGGCACCAACAAGTGGCGCACGCTTGATCTCATGAACAGGTCTGTTGGCTCAAGGAAATTGACCGTGAGGACTGTGAAAGCGCGTGCACGTAAAGTTGTCGAGCTCGCCAAGCGCGTTGCTCAGGAAGCACCGGAAGTGCGTACATGCCATGCCATTCCATACTCTTTATTGACGATAGACACTCGTAGATCCTCGATGGAGATGGCCTTGAACGTACCGTTGAAAGCGCAGAAGACACAGCTCTCATGCGCAAACTTGCAGCAGAATCCATCGTGTTGCTCAAAAACACCAACGCCCTTCTCCCTCTGAACCCTAACAAGATCAAAAAGATTGCCATTGTCGGAGGCAATGCAAAAGCTATCGTGCTTTCTGGAGGAGGATCGGCTGCACTCAAGCCCTCGTACTTTGTGTCACCGTATGATGGCATTGCGACTGCGCTTCCTCAGGGCGTGGAGGTACTCTATAGCGAGGGCGCTAGTAGTACGTGGTTTTATCATCTGCATGGGAAGGGTCATATTCTTAATTTTTATTCTGTTAGCCTACATGGAGATGCCCACACTTGACTACGAACTCTTCACGCCCTCGGGCGAGCGGGGCTGGACTGGTAGTTGGTACGCGCATCAAGACGACGAGAGCATGGCTCCAGTCAGCACGCCCTACTCGACGCGTCTGGTTGACGAGACGAGGGTATTCATCAGCACGTCGGCTCCCAAAGGCATCACGAGACGTTGGACGATGAAACTCGAGGGTGAGCTGAAGCCCCGCGAACGTGATTGCTTGTTCGAGTTCGGCTTGACTGTTGCTGGAAGAGCCAAGGTACGCTAGCATATCTATGTTTCTTTGATTTTTGACCGAACGTCGATTTCGTAGCTCTTCGTGGATGGTCAACTTGTCATTGACAACTGGACCCGCCAGCGCCGTGGCCAGTCTTTCTTCAGCACCGGTTCCATGGAAGAAAAGGGCCGCGTGGCGCTCAAGGCCGGCGTCAAGCATCGCGTCCTCGTCGAGTTCTGTAACGTCCGCGCACCAGCAGACGGTGATGAAGACGAGATGGTGATGGACAGCAACCCCGGGGTTCGGCTCGGTGGTGCAGAAGTGATCGACGAGGATGTGAAAATGGCGGAGGCGGTTCGAGATCGCGAAGAAGGCTGATGTAGTTATTGCTATTGTCGGCCTGAATGCGGACTGGGAGACGGAAGGGTATGATCGGAAGACGTTGGCGCTGCCGGGACGCACGGATGAGCTGATTGAGAAAGTGCTCGCAGTGAACCCCAACACTGTCGTCGTGACCCAATCCGTGAGTACGACTCAAATGGGGGTGCATTTGTCTCCAAGTGAATTGACCTCGTGTTATGCTAGGGTTCGTCGATAACGCTTCCGTGGGCGGATTCGGTTCCTGCTATCCTTCATTCAGTGGTACTTGGGTAACGCGACGGGCGATGCGATTGCGGATGTTCTGTTCGGCAAGAAAAACCCGTCGGGCAAGTTGTCCTTGACGTTCCCCAAGAAATTGGAAGATATCTCTGCTCATGGACACTTCAACTCTGAGAATGGTGTCCTCCGTTATGGCGAGGATTTGTTTGTTGTGAGTCTGATTCGTTCAGGGGATGTTATTTCGCACTCAAGTTGTTTGGCAGGGTTACAAGCACTTCCATCATAGAGGCATCACACCACAGTTCTCGTTTGGGTGAGTTATTCCGTCTCGAGTGGACAGAAACCAGCAGATCACCTAACCTCGCACCGATAGTCACGGTCTCTCATACACCACCTTCTCTTATTCGGACTTGAAGGTCTCCGAGGCTGTTGTTTCGAATGGCGAATTTAGCCTAAACGCTACTGTCACCCTCACCAATACCGGCAAGCTCGCAGGCTCCGAAGTTGTACAGTTGTACGTCTCGATGCCAACCACAACTGACGTAACGCACCCGCCGTTGCTCCTGCGCGCCTTCCGCAAAGCCAAAGACCTCCAACCGGGGCAGAGCGAGAAGGTGACGCTGACGCTGGACAAGTATGCTGTGTCCTTCTGGGAGGAGAGGATCGATAGGTGGGTGGTGGAGAAGGGCGTTTATGGCGTCAAGGTGGGAAGCAGCTGCGATGAACTCCCGCTGGTTGGCAGCTTTGTGGTTAAGAAAGGGTTTGAGTGGAACGGGTTGTAGCGATGCAGCACAATTTCCCGGTGTATTTTTGTAAAATGACGCAGTCAAAGCAGAACTTATTGTTTGCATGCCATGAATATACTTCATCCAGCGAATATCGATAATGCCTTTGGATAAAGTGAGCACCTTGCCCCGATAGTAAACTAGCCTCGAATTCATCATTTTACTAGACTGACAGATGACTGCCAACCAGCTACATGCCAGTGATTGGTCCCCCGAATCCGCGCAGAATCTGTGCGATGTCACGCACAGTCACGGTGGAACTTAACATGGCCGATAGACTCGGAGGGTGTGTGACACTGTGTCATGTACTAATGCCGCGTTCTCTCACTGGCAACTTCTCCTCCCTATCAACTCAACACTTTCTGATCTTTCTGATACGTGCGCGGTCGTACTCTCAACCGATCATGATGTCGGATGCCCGCCATATACAATCTGCCTATCAGAGAACTGATCCATCGCGTCGGATGATCATCGCTCAAAAGCCAATCGTGACAGAATTAATGGGCGTTCTGATATCGTCCGTTGCTATCATTGACCATGACATTGTTGTTCGCACCAATACTTATCATTAATAGGAGCCACATCTGTCGTCATGACCAAATCATTGTCGATGCACTTTGAGCGCAGTTAATCGGAAATGGTTCGCTGCTGCGGAACTTTATCTGGATGGGTCGAGGGAACGTAAGCTATAGTGTACGGCCTTGTACGGCCTTGTACGACCGGTGAAAGTTTACCTTTCGTGCCCAGAAGTCCGCGGTACTTGAGTCTTGGGTCGGTTCTCCATCATCGATTCCTCATGACCCTTATGACCCCAATTGGCTATTCCTTGACATTTGTGCCACATACACAACGCCCCGCGTTCGTCCCGCTGCAGCCGAATTGCATACGACGGTGAGGTCGTGATTATCATCGTATCACTGGGCAGTTGATACATAACGACTGGGTTCTTCATACTTCTTATCTCCTCTGACAGTTTCCGGTGCTTCGTACTTACTTCACGTACAGTCCAAGTTCATGTAGCACACCATATCAAATTCCGATCACGCATAGACCGCACAAAGAAGCCCGTCTCAGATTTCGCCGTCGTGAATGCATTTACCAGCATCTACCCTGAAGTTGGAGGGCGCATCGTTCTTGATATAGTAAACGTGCTTTTCCTACCAATCGTGCGGTCTTTGGGCAGTTAATTCAACCTGGCATCCTCGATAGTGAGTGGAAGAATTTGTATTATCGGGACCGCGCTGATCCGCCTAAGTCCAAGGGGCTCTGAGTACTATGGCGTGAATGTTTCCGCAACGGTGGTATAGATCAAGATCTTTTCCAACGAGTACTAGAACTCTCAAAATGATGAGCTGTTCCAAGAGCCTAACCTGTGCTAGTTAATGATTATTTTCCGTACAGCTATCCGGGTGTTTTTTTTTTTTCGTTCCGATAAGTTGTCGAACCGCCACTAACCCATACACTCGTTCCTCATGAAATAACAGTAATACATCCGCCTGGTGGAAAACCTGTACAGGCAACTCCGTCAGCTTGGCTTCACGTCTTCGGAAGCACCATCGCATGTTGTGTGCTGATTTGATCACTCAAAATCAGCGAACAACATACCGAGCCCGGGAGCCTCGGTTTATTCGGTAGCAGACGCACGCTGATCCACTAGCCTAGGTATATGATTTTTGGGCAGTCTGGGATCGATGAAGACAAGTTCGACGACGATGCTGTTAGTCTCAAGCGGATACGTGATTTAGGGCTCTTGGCTCCCAAATCACCGCAGTAGCAGCATACATACTTGTTTGTATACATCGGATGACGAAATTTCGGGAGAAATACCCCTGGATGATCGGCCTATTTGTGTCGGTGTAACTCTGTGTACATAACTCTGGGCAAAGAGTTGACGATCTCCAAGAGTCTCCAGAGCGCTTGTCTGTTCGCGGGCCTGATCGACCGTTAGTGGTACCTCGACGCATGTGCCTTGGGGGAATACAAAGATGTTAATCCTGTGCATCTATATCAGTCAGTGGTTCATTCCGCCGAAATGGATCATCCTCTATACAAGCTAAACCGTATCGCGGGACCCAAGAGGTACCAACACCAACATCTTTCATTTCTCCAAGCAGATCATGACATCTGTGATAGACACTACACAACAGTTCGTACTAGCCGAGCAGTACATGCAGTCCATAAACAAGACACAGGAAAACAGTGTATTAAGGGCGATCAGCGCACGAAAATATAAACCAAAGTTCGAAACCAGCACCTTTCCCTGCATCATCATCAAAAAACACTAACTTGACATAGTTAATAAACAGAAAAGAGCGACGGTGACAAAACAGGCATTATTCACAAGTCCGCAGCGAAGCAAATGCGGGAAAATTTATTTGGTGCAGTTTATTACTCATTTGCAACCTGTATATGTGCATATGAGCGGGGAGGGATTATGAATTATGAGAATACGTACTCTGAGTACACGGTTGTGTTGACCGTAATCGTCGTCGTCGGCGTAACTCAAACGCCGGTCCTCATGGGCATCATCGTGGAAATCCTCTCCTTCACCTTCGCCCGAAGAATTGTGAGACTGATCAGGGGGCGACGGGGAAGCCTCATGAGGATTGGGGAAGCCAGGGCCGGGGCTCGGCAGAGGGGGGGTTATTAACGAAGCCAGTGTAGGCCTCCGCGAACTGGGTATCATTGCGCGGGGGTGAATGGTATCCAGGCTGAAGGGGTATGGGGTAGTTCTCGTTCGACGAGTGTCCCTGTGAACGCATACTTCCATGTGTCTGTTGGGTATATTCCGATGGCCTGCGGTTAATAAATGCTCCATTGTTTGCAGCGGCCATAGCCGCAACTCCGGTCCCGGCTAGACCGGTAGCTTCGAGTATATCTGCCCCACGGGGTCTGTATCTATGATCCACCGTCTCATGGGGCTGTAGGCCAGGACCAGCGAAAGCATGGTATGGGGTCCTGCGGCTCGGCTCGCGAGTGAGGTTGCCTGCACCAACACCAGCAATGCCTGGAGCACGCTGGGTTTCACTGTCCTGCCTGCTCCGAGTCCTTCCTACGTTGGCAGCTGTGGCGAGAGATACTGCCCCGGCAGCGTACGGATCATACTGTGACATCTCACTCATCCCATAAGTGTCGGTGGGAAGGCCCATCGGAGCCTGGCCAAAAGTACCGTGAGTGGTATCAGAGTAAGGATATCCACCGCCGCCACCACCACCACCACCACCGCCTGAAGTGCGATTGTGGGAGTATGTATAATCATCGAATGGCGAACGTGATGAGGCAGCCGCTTCTGCAGCTGCTTCTGCAACATCTCTATCAAACTTCTGAGCACGTCGGCGGCGAACAACGTTGGTTACAAGTGCGACGAAGATCGCAACAACGATGAGACCCACGACGGAGAAGACTCCGGCAACAGCGCCAGTGTTTTGGAAGAACCTATTTTCACGAAGGCGGTGATGTGAATTTTGATGGAAGCACAATTTAATGATCGCACTCACGAGTTGGACGAAGTAGTGGCAATAACAGACGAAGGAGTGGTGCTCGTAGTCACCGTGGGTGTTACATAGCTGTAGGCGGTATATACAACAGTACCGCTGGTTACTACGACAGGTGAAGAAGTAGGGGTGGCTGATGGCGATGTCGATGTCGATGGCGATGTTGTTGAACTTGCGCTAGTAGTCGGGGTAGTGCTACTGGACTGGGAGGATGTAGCGCTTGACGATGGCGAAGTCGAACTGCTGGTTGACGTCGTGCTCGAGGTTGAAGTGGTAGTAGGAGTAGTACTCGTCGAGGTCGGCGAAGAACTAGTACTGGGGGTTGTAGACGGACTAGTCGACGTAGTTGTTGTCGCCGCAGGTGTAATGCTGCGCAAGAACGTCAGAGTTCCGGTGAATTAGATTGACAAGGATGTGCTCACCTGGAGGAGGTTGTTGTTAAGGTTGCTAATGGTAATATGGAGACTGCGTGAGTGCTATCCGATGAAATGTACGAATCCCAAACACATGATAAACTTACCGGACATTGCGTATCTCTGAAGCTGGACCTGGAAAAGAACAGAACTACTTCGATTCAGGTATCAACCTGCTGTCGAGGTCGACTAGAACAGCAAGATCGGGTGGTAGAACGTCGTGGTCAACGAGCAACACGATTCATGTGTGCATGAGAATTTTTATCTTGGGGTCGTCAGTTGATCCAACTACCACGCCTTTCTTTGTTCACTTTACTTATGTAAGCGGGACCCAAAGGCGTTAGGTGGGAGACACGTAGCACGAGGCAGCCCATTAAAAAGCGTGCAATACACACTAAGTTAACCCTTGGCCAAGCGATACGCGCACATGCAACATGAACTATCAATACAATCGCACTCAATCCCGCTTTCGCTTTTTCTGTCGCAGGGCTTCCTCCTCCTCCTCCTCGCTCTCTTCCGAACTCCCACTGGCATCCTCTTCCAACCGCGTACTCTTTAAACCCTTCATCTTCCGAGTTTGGAGCTTGCTGAGATCCTGCTTCGCGATATGCACCCGTCCCCTCAAGTCCCCCATTTCGTCCACTTGCATGTTTTTCTGCTTCTTTCCAAGACCCTTCTCCGTATCTTGTTTCTTCAACTTCGGTCGTCTCATAGCGGCCTTCCACATCTCTGGATCTGCATTTTGATGACGTCTTAATGATAGGTCAAGGAAGGGTCCCATCTCCGTCAGCTCCACTCGTGGTACCCGCGTTCCCGACGGAAGTAGTTTCACAGTATATGTCCGTATATGGACTTTTGGTAGATTTTGCACGTCCTCTTCCTGGGACTCGCCTAGAATAGGATTTGCTGTCTGGAGCGATGGAGCAGGTGCGAGGCTGATGCTAATGACATGCTCCAATCCTGGTAAACATATCGATTCGATGACTTCTCCGTTGAAGAAATCCAAGAGCAAGGATTTTAGTTGAATAAACCGTGGATGGGTATCGAATAGCTCTGATGCGAAGTGCATCATAGGCTTATGTCCAGGCGTCGATTTCGGTGTCTATAACGCATCATTTTTTTTCAAGATCGTAGGGTAAAGGAGAGAAACTCACTTTGAACTCTGCCATGCTAACGAACTTGTCTACTCCAAGTTCGCACATATCCAGTACTTTCGAGTCGAATGTGCGTGCAATGACAAGGCCTGCGGGTCTCTTCTTCGTAGATTGACCCATGAGAAACATGGATGCATCATTTTTGTTCGCCCAAAATTCGAGGGACGAAGCGTCCTCAAATGGTCGGATGGTGTTTTTCTTGGAGAACGAGATTGCATTAGGTCGTTTGAGTGCCATCTAATCGATAATGAGCCTCCAAAACCAACAGATGTCTACAGAAACTCACCAACTCTTGCATGACACCGTTCACAATCTCTCCTGTATGCGTTCCCTTTACAAATATCGCAGTCCGAACATCTTCGACCTCCTTGGCCTCCCGAGCCTCCAAAGCCCGTTTCGACCTAGCATTGCGAGGTTTTCTACAACACACCCATCAGGAAAAAAAAGCACGACCCTCTGAAATCAAAAACACTTACACCGTTCTCAGCATACTCACAAAGTTCAATCTGCCAAAAACACTCGACACGTCCAAGTCGTGTAATTTTTCAGCCACCCGATCATCCAATCTAGGAAATCGCACCACATTGTTTTGTCATGTTTGTTTCGTATCTAAATCTGTTCCATGTTGCCCTCCGTTCCTTCTTTCATCGCGGTCCCGCGAACCTTCGTGACTATCACGACTTTGTACGGCACCTGCGTTCCACGCAATGTGCCTTTTCATAACGATGATAATATTCTTCGTCGCACATCCTGGCAGCGCTAGTAATTAAGACCCTCCCGAGATCGAGTAGCAAAAAGCACCGCAGACAAGTGTTCACAGGCGGATATCACAGTGGCGTTGACTTGTCCACCACATGACTGCCGGTCTTTCTCACAACAGAGAAAGGCGCCATCAGATGCCGATGTGTCTCCAGTTCCGTGGTCTTTGATGGCTAGAATGAGCGTGTAGCTAATGACTACTCAACGCCGTATTAAGGGTTTTGGTTCACAGGGAAAGATCGTCCATGAATGGCATGTCTTCAAGCTGTCAACTTATCACCCGAGTGCCGAACAGTGGAACAATGAAAAGCAGACGGCGCAGTCGATTACGACATTCAAGGTGATGGTGGTTTCAAGGGTGTATTTACTTTGGGATATACGACAGAAATTAGGGAAACAACAGGGTGCTACCGTATCAGTACATACAACCGCAACGAAACCGCACCAAAGGTATAAACAACAAGGACAAACGAGATTAAAAAGAGATGGTATAGGTGAGTGCGAAGATATAACGATGAAATACTTGTACTGGGTGTTGGGGTTTGAGTCGCACCGGCCGAGCATGCAGAAAAAAACACAAGATAGGAAGGTAATCGAGCTGCAAACAGACACCAATGTTCATACCCACAATTACCAAGGATATAAAGGAAACAAAAGAAACGAGGTTTTAAATGCCCAAGCACGCGTCACACCTTCATTCCAACTGCAGCGGAGGAGTATGGAGATGAAGCTGGGGATTCCCTTCCTCGCCGAGATAGTGCGGGTGGGGTTGCCCCATTGGATGATGGGGATGACGAGTTTGAGTGAATGCTGACTGATCGAGCGACGGCGGCGAAGGCAGCGCTGTGTGATTGGGATCGTGGGCTGCGTGATGTGTCTGATAAGTGTGAAGATGCGAAGCTTCCTCTGGAAAGTAAGGACCCTGCTGCTGATGGCGATGATAAGTCGTGCCGAAATTGTGGAGAAACTCTGCCTCCCCCGAGCGCCGCCGCGACTGCGCTATACGTTGATGCTGCTGCTGTTGGAGCTGCTGAAGCTGCTGGCGTCTGAGCTCCTGGGAGTAGTGAGTAGCTTGAGATGGGTGTTCGATCGACGAGTGCGAGGGCAGATGCTGATGAGACGAGTCCTGATGCGGTAGTCGGGCGTGAAGCCGTTCCTGTTGCACCGGGTAAAAATGATCGAACTCCTGCATCTGCATCTGGGTCGTTGCAGAGTTCCAGGACGGAGAGCCTTCGAGATTGAGGGCGTGACTTCTGACCCGTACTCGTACTCTCCAGGGCCTGAAAGCCCGCTGCTTGGCTCTCGACGTGGGACATCATCGTCTGATCCCGGGTATGGTCGTTTGCGAGGGTTGCCGGGTGGTGAATATGCGAAAGACCCACCAGATGAGACTGGTTCGGCGAGCGCCGGTGGGTGGAAGGAAAACGGTGAGTCATATGAACCGCCTGTGGGAGATGCTGGTTCTGGATCGTATGAGACGGAGCCGTAGGAGGATGTGATGGATGGCGCTGCCATGTCGCCGCGTCCATAGACTGGAACGGATAATTCTGTGACCAGTCCAGGCCCTCCAGCGTAAGCAGGTTTTGTGGAGAGGATTGATGCGGGAGCTGTGCCTGGGCGATTGGCTGTGGAAGGTCTTCTGAAGGGTAAGGGAAGTACGTGTTGTGCTGATTGGGCGAATGATTGGGATGATGGAGGGGAGATTGTCGCGGAGACGACGGCAGCGAGTGGCGGGAGCGTTCGAGCATGTGCGTCGGAACCCCCTGCAGTGAGTGGCCTTGTGGAGCTAGATCCGGGCCGACCATCCCGTGAGAGACTGTCCCTAGAGGGGATACTGAAGTTGAATGTGTTGGTGGTGAAGGCCTGAAAGGACTGCGATTGCTGGTTCCAGGTAGTAGAGGATGCGGGGGGGACACGAAAGGACTGGCTGGAGTCACGAAAGGAATGGTTGTTGTTGTTGTTGTTGTTATTGTTGTGATGATGAGTGCGAGCACGATCCAAATCGGAATTCCAACCGTCACCGTAAATCATGTTGTCACCACCCTCGTAACCAGTGCTCGTACCGGGACGCTGGTGCATGGGATGGAGAGAGGCAGACAAGTCCTCCTCCTTTATTTGATCGAGACCATGCATTGAACCATCTTGAGATATAGAGTGATTTGTAGCGGCGAGTACTGCGGCAGCATTGACGGCAGCTTGACCTCTCTTGCCTCTTGGCTGACCGGTTTTATTTGCGGCGGCCATAGAAGCATGAAGAGAGGTAAGTTCACGCATCATGCGCTCATTCTGCTTCTTGCTTATCAGCGTGAACAGTTTGAGCATGCTGACGTAGATTATCTAGGCGCGAAAATTGCTTGCTACAGTGGCAAGTAAAAGGGCGCTCGCCAGTATGTTTCCTGATAGGAAATTAAAGAGATCGAACGGGGGTATGTGCCTCGGTACCTACCTAATGTGCCTGGCAAGATGCTCACTTCTGCTGAAAACCATGCGACATTCGCCATAACCTCTGCATTGAAAAGTCTTTGCAGGGGCAGGACGATAGCGTTTATTTACGCCTGAAATACCTGCTGAAGCAGGTAGGAGAGTTGGATTGTTTGAAGCGACTAGAGCCATGTCGCCAGAAGATGAACCTGTGGGAGATAGGTCACCTTGGTCGTCGTAAGATGATGATTGGTTGAGATCGTGAATCTCTGAGGAACGAGGAGAAATTGAAAGTGAAGTAGGCGAGTGTTTTAAATCGACCTGGCTGGAGTCGACAGGCGAAGATTTTGAGTCCTCCATGAAGGAAAAGAGGAACGAACTTCTATAAAAAAGGTGCCTGATTGCAGACGCTGGAAAGAGTTAAGCCCAACAACTCAATTAAGGCACCGCAATCGTCGGACTTTTAAAATCTTATCCGTTACTTTGGTTCAGGAACAGCCCCGCCGAACAACGGCACCGTTTGGTACTGATAACACACGTCAAGCCGTAATAAATTAACCCCCCTTTATACTCGACCCCCCCTTCCTCTTTAACTCCAAAGTCTAGACTTATACGTGGGAGTCCCGGTCACTCCATTCATCCACGGAATTTGAATCGTCCTAATGCGGTATCTGCCTGTCAAAACCGCGTCTGATCCGCTCCTCTTCTTCCGATATTCAAGGCGAATTATTCCCCGCTAGGATACTCGGGACGGCCTACGATCCACGAGATAAACGACAACTGGTTGCCGTCCAACAGCAACTCTCCATGCTATCCCCGCCCACACCGCACGAGGCCCTTTACATACACGTGTAGCATCAAATCGCAAAGATTATCCATGAATATCTCACAATTACCTGTCCCGTACTCATCCCATCAATCCATGTTCCCAATCATATACACAGCATCCTCCTGCCAGCATTACTTTCAAGCGAATACTAATTAATCTTGTAATTTCACCAGCTCTGGCGCCGATAATGGCGGATAAGCAGGGAATTACCCTTTCCCAACACGGTCAAAGTCAAGTTCCATCACGGTCCAGACCCTCGAAGCATACGATAACACTGCTTGCTGCTCCCGCTAGTGTACGTGCGTATACCTCGGGGCAACACAGCTACTCTCGTCCCGATCTCCCAACGCTTCATTACCCATTCCGCGAGGCACATAACCCAGGGACATCCCCTCAAGGGGCTAGCCCATCTCCAATGTTTCTCTCGAAAACTAACGATCGACGCTTACAAAAGTGCCTGGGAAATCAACCTTACGTACCCCACACTTTTTATCCCTCAAAATAGAAATCGTATGCACACAACTGGAAAATCATTGTCGAGATTAACCACAGGAACAGCTTCCAGCCACTCCTTCATCCCATATTTTTACAACGTCGGAGGGAGGGCCCCCGCTCAATCCACCCATGATATATTCGCTGACCTGTCAATCCAAAGCTTATCACGTAACACATGGAAATTTGTTGGCAGAACCCAGTGTGCAGGTGCCAGAAAATAATGAACATCATCATATATGCATACCTCTCGGCGAGAAAATGTCAACATCCTCCCCGATTCCATTCCGCCTATGTATAGCCTTTCATCCGGACAATAACCACGCCACACCAAAGCCAAGAGGTCTAGCCCCTTGGAAGCAGTACCATCGCCCGCAACTCTCGTAAGTCCGAACGTCACCAATCATGACATCGGATACTTCCTTCTTGAAAGGCGCGAACATGACGAAACCATACCCAGGCTGGGTTTCATTCTGAATGTGCTATGTTCCACGGAGCGCCGAGCGATCGAAATGAATTTATGTCGACTTGCGAATTCTGTATCTGCGATAGATTGCGGCACTTATCCAGTTTCCCCGCTCTGCCGTATATCGGACGTCGCCAGCTTATGGGATCCAGTGCGGTGGTTGGTTGTCCCAAGGTATGAGTCTGTGCTAGAGCATCGAGTGTAACTTCGTATAGCCATGGGATGTTCGCAATATCGTCACTGCATGAGACCTCTCGCATCATCAGGTACGCGTATAATGTTATTGTAATGCAAAACTTAACGCGGACCATCTATGGCACGGAAGGATCATCCTCGCGGTAAAAGAAGACAACATGTACCGCGCGGTCGCGTGTGAGATGCCAAACTATCGTTGACGCGTCAGAAAACGTGACGGGAACAAGAAAGACTAATCCTAATAGTGCTTCTCTTCCCAGTCTATGGATCGATTCGTGTGATTGGATTCAAGGTTCCGCACCGGGAGAGATTGCGGCTGGTATCGGAACCTGGTGTCTGCGGGAGGGGGTGGTAAAACATGCGGACATTCAGAAGTGGCATAGTCGCAAACCCGAAATACTCATTTCAAACGCATCCCATCGCTGCCACGAAATCGGAGACAAATCATTCCGACCTGTTCCTAGAAGCTTGAATACTTCCCTAGTAGAGCAATGGCCTCCTCGGTTTATGAAACCGTACTCCTGATTCCTGAATGATGAACACAAACGTTGATTTGATTTCGAAATTCGACATAGCCAATCATATTGCATCGCCGGAAGGGTCGAGCGCGCGCCCATTTATGTCAACGACCCGTTCACAGGCTGTCCTTTCATCATTACCTTGAGACTGTCTACAGCAGAAAAAAAAAACTGCCCGAATTCCAAATCGTGTTCGTTCAAGACGGCGTTTTCCGCGCCACTGGCCGAATCCATCGTGTCTTTTCGTCTTGTATCAAATCGACGACACGACAGTGCCCCGGTGGCTGCAAGGGTCACTATAGTTCCTGGCGGTAATGGTGACGGTACTGACCTCCGTTGATGCGTAGAGCGAAAATCAACCCGTCGTTAGAGTTCTGCCCTAGTCTCAGGAACGTTCCTAAAATGAGATATAGGCAAATGCTAGAAGGTCATTGGCCGAACTTGCTTTCGTGCATTCATGTTGGACGAATCGTAACACGTCTGGTCTGTAGACTGTTTGACGCTGAGTCGATCACTCGGAGAGGAAGTATTCAGCACTGGATCAACTGTGAGTTGACAACTCACATAAAGTTCATGTCTTGCAGGACGGCGTCCTTATTATGTTCCGGGTGCAAGACCCGCATTTCGACTGATCATCGAACGAACAGAGGTTTCCGACTTTGATTACAGCTTCGCGCCCGTGCATCCAGCATACGAATCCGCTGTCCACGAAAGTTGAAACCGTACGACACGCCAAGGCAGCCAAGTGTCTGGAACTATTACGAGCACTGCCAGTCCTAGGAGGCAGCCTCATCGGAACATGAAAGATGGTGTGAATGTGAACCCCGTTGACCTATGCCAGTCAATATTGTGATGAGAGTCTCTCCGCTGACAGATGGATGTAGGCTATAGCACAGGTCTATCTGTCAACGAAAAAAAAAAGTATCACTCCGATCACCTTCAACGGGCTGGTTGCTATGCATCACGGCTCACTACGTATGCGAAACCTGATCCTTTGCCACTGGTGCCGCCAAGGCTTTAGCTGTAAGTACTGGAACGTTCAAGTCAACGTCGGCCACATGAATGTTTACCGGCTGGCCGTCACAGGTGACAGAACGTTGACCGGATCTGCCAAGTCAAAAACTAAAAGATGTGAGACGAGCTCGAGAACGTAGGAATCGTGGAGCCTGGCGTTGGTCCTAATGGAAACGCGCTTCAGGCCCTTAGGCTTCTGGTTCGGTGAAACTCGTCCCAAACTTTATCAGGGTTCCGCAAAAGATCCGCGGCACGGTCCAGTACATAATTCAACGTGCCGTTCATCGCAGTTCGACGCGTCCCTCCGGGTCCTGCCCCACACAAGTATACTAATACTTTCCCAAGTCCGCCCAATATCGATAATAGCCGATGTGGCTCCGCTATTGGATCCAGGATGTTACAGGATGTTACCCATGATCGCTATCCAGTCTCAAATTTCAATTCATTTCAGTAGGTCGGTGTCGTTGTCGTTTGGCACGCCTTGCAATGTCTGATTTGCGTGTCACCCATCGTTGCAACACGACAGCAGCCTGGGCCCTGTATTACTCCAGGAGTGGCCCAGATACAGCATGGCATTATGTCAATAAGCTTGCTTTGAGTCCGAGTAGGTAAGTTTGTTGGATCTTGATATAATATGCCTGGCTGATGCGGTGTCCTGACAGCCTGAAACCATGGTTCTGGTTGGTATCTTTCTCGTGCAAGGCACGTGCAAATACAAATTTTGTCAATGAAACTTGCCGTTGCTCGATGAATCTAACCAGGCCTCTTCTGGACGAGAGACAACCTGAGCATCAATGACGCCGACATTTTGTTCGATAGCACAAAAGATGCTACCGTGGCAGGTCAGCACAACTGCTATGTGATACATGAATCAGTGACCTGCTTTTCTTCTGCTACTTAATAAAGTATGTGCAAGGTCAGGGACAGGCTGTCCCGGCAATCCAATACGGACGGTGGCTTCTTGGGTATTGCATCGAAAACTGGCTTCCGCACAGGTTGATGACAACTCGTGAGGCATTCATCTTGATAGCGAGCATCTCAGCATACAACCCTCAAGTCAATTATCCCCTTCCTGCTCATCTTTGTGATCATCACCAGTTTGGTGCATTTGGGGAAGGGTATCAGGCGGTGTTTCTCCCATTGGTCTGATCATTGATGTTCCGAAGTGTCACGAGAGGTCATGAGAGGTCATGAGATGTAGTCAGACAGTTTCCCAGTTGGCCCAGACCCCAGGAGATGGCCGTGATGGGAATACTACCTAAAATCATACTCTCAGGTGATCACCATTTCGCTGAAACGTTTCAACTACTGTAATCATTTGTTCCCTTCTTTCTCCCGTCGCTTCTTGCTTTCTCTTACTTTCTCGCTTGCTGTGCATTTGAGTCATCTAGGTATGTTTGAACTATAATTATATCTCGATGGGCTCGCTATCTGTAGTGTAGATCGAGCGTAGATAGCCAAATACAGCAGGGTTCTTTGCAGACATGCCACAAAGTCAGCGCTTTGCTTATAAACAACCACCAGCATCTAGCGAGATGAGCGTTAGAGCCGCACAGCCCAAAGACTTGTGGACGGAAACCCCACTGATCTATTCCAGCCACATTTCAGATACCATCGGATGTTCTGCCTACCTAAAGCTGGAGGTGCGATACGCATTCGGACCATGTGTGACTCATTGAACAGGCGCACCTCGTACAGAACCTACAACCTTCCCAATCTTTCAAATATCGGGGCATCTCTAAATTCGCGCAAAAATGCAAGGAGAAGCATGGCCCTTCGGTGCATCTGATGATTGCTTCGAGCGGAAATGCAGGTCTAGCTGCGGCAGTTGCAGCACGTGCTTTGAGAGTGAAATGCACAGTGTTCCTTCCGATCGATGTAAGTACCGACACGCAGCAGGCTCTCCAAAAAAAGGGCGCGGATATAGTAAGAATTGGGGAGATTTACTCCCAAACACTCGCCGCACTCCGAGATGCCGTGAAGAAAGATATAAATGGGTGAGTTGAAGGTTTACCTGCTGCTTGTAGCAAGCTAATCGCATCTTAGGGTTCTAGTGCCATCATATGACTCGCCTGTCCTCTGGGATGGCCATTCATCCATGGTGACCGAGATGCAGAGACAACTCCCTAGACAACCGGATGCCATATTCTGCAGTGTCGGTGGGGGAGGCCTCATCGGAGGTATCATGCAGGGCTGCAAAAACGTCGGGTGGGATGAAGGTAATTAAAGTCCTGAACCGCATACCCACGCCTCTAAATCGCACCTAATGAAAGTGCCGGTCGTGGCGCTCGAAACCTCTGGCTCCAACTGCTTTTACAACGCCATCGCCATCAATACCCAGAATTTCACTTCCAAAGTCCCCACCATACCTTCCACTGAAGTAGAGGACAGTTCTCCCTATACCATTGAAGTTGTTGACGAACATAATGTTGCTATACCGTATATGAAAGCGTTGAAATCGCGAGCCGCATCTCTAGGCGCAACCTCACCAGCTCCTGGCGTGGTTAGAATGGCAGTTGATCGTGCTGGAGGAATAAAATGCGCGTGCGTCCCAGACGAGATGGCTATGCACACTGCAAGATTATTTGGAAGTAAGTCCCCCGTGTGATGTAAAACGCTAGGCAGCTGACGCGATAACCATACTGCTAGACGATCACAAAATGCTGGTGGAACTCGCGTGTTCGACAACTCTGACGCCTGGATACAATCGCGAGTTTCTCTTGCACATCCTGGGGCCAGCGTTTTCGGCGCTTTCTCTCGAAGAGAGGAAGGAGAAGTGTCTCGTTTTCGTCGTGTGCGGTGGAGTCAAAATCTCTTTTGAGGATATGAAGGAATTCGAAGATATTGTCGCAGCGGAGCAGGTGGAAAGCTACTGGCGGGTGCAAATTGATGGTGAAGAAATCCAGGTGCCTAAGTAATGAGATTGAAGGATAAATAGAAGTATAGATACATTGATACTACGGAGAGCCCGAATGACATTTCGGAGGAAGCAAGGAAGACCTAACAACTATAAGAGACTTGTAAATGCTATGCGTAATGAGAACTTTAGGCGACATACCGGTACCCTGAACTACCACCATTTGAACCATCCTTTTGAACTATGCGCAGCTGCTTCTGACTGAGTTTGAAGTTCTTTCTCCCGCTCCATTCGTCGTGCAAGTTTATCCGCCTTTATTCTTGCCAGCTCTTCTCGGACGGCGGTTTGATCTGTTGGTATTTTCTGCACGGGTCGTAAGCGCACTGAAGAACATCACATTAAGCCCAGAAAACTCACGCTGTGTGTCCTATCCGATGCCGGGAATAGATGATCCTTATACTGGTGATAATAGTCAATGATGAATTCGTCCGTAAACAAACGGAGGACGCACGGGAAGAACGTGATTATGGTACCAAGCAGGATCACCGAAATGCAGCAAGGCCATGACAGGTACGAACAAGTATAGGCCAAATTTGAAGACTTCAAGATTTGGACCACCCATGGCAAATGCAGGGAATGTGCATTCACTAAATTCAAAATCTTGCTCCAAGTCGACATAAACGATCACGTGACTTAAAATGATATCTAGGCTACAACTTGGCAAGGCGCGTTCCTTCTATTCTCCCTAGGCAGATCAATAGAAAGAAGACAGTCGTTCAAGCGTTCCTCGCTCGTATCGTCAGCTCATTCAAACCCTACTCACTGCAGCATTTTCGCCAGACCTGCAGGGTGACCACAGACCGCAGAACGGATATGGCGCGACGAGGGGATGAAGACGAACATAACCAAGTCCAGCAGAAGCGTCGACTCGGAGGGACGCGTCCCAGAATCAGTCGGCCTCCCCGTCCGGGAAGTCCGGAAGGTCGCGGTGAACTAGGTAAGACTTGAACAACGCGAATAATGCTCCAGCACGTGTGCCTCGCTCACGCGATTTCCAGCCCTCTACCCTGATTTCCCACCCAAGAGCTTCCCACTCAAAAGCACACGGCACAAACGCCAACTTACCCCGGAGCCCGAGCCCACACAAGCAAGTGGTTAAACGCCCGCGCATCGATAACCGTGCACCTCGCAAACATGAGCGGTTTTGGCTACCAGACGGGAATGCTATTCTTGAATTTGATGGGATACGCTTCAGGGTGCATCAATCATGGCTTGCACAACATTCAGAAAAAATTGCAGACATGCTCTCCGAGAAAGGCATCAAACTTGAAGTGATTAAGATTAGGTTTCAACCAACCGACTATCAATTCACGCTCAAAGCAATGGATTTCGAGGCACTTCTTTTGTTTTATGAAAAACCTGGGTAAATATTTGCTCACATCTGGACCTTGTACTGTGCTGTCTAACGAATGGGTTAGAGATTACCGCAACACCATCGAGCCTCCCGCCCTAATGTCCCTCATTCGCGCAGCGTCATGGCTTGGTTTTGACTCCGACCGTGTATGGCTCGTGAAGGAGTTGGAAGCGCTCTGGCCATATGACCTTGAAGAGCTATGTGCCAACCCAGAGCCGCGCCTCGATGCTCCGGAGGTGGCTGCTCTCGCACGGATGTGCGAAATTGATACGCTATTGAAGCCTGCGTTCTACGATATGGCAAGGACGCCTGGATTCGGTCTGGAGAACCTGGAGGAATCAGAGCAAATCGACCATGCGGATATGCTGCGCCTTGTCCGGATGAGAGAGTATCTTAGTGAGATATGGGTACAGGCAGCTGCTCGCGAGGATACTACCTTAGTATGCCGGCACTTCCGTGCCGCACCATCCAGCGATGGCGACGGAAACTCAAGTCCTTTTGAGTATGCTGACGAGAAGCCCGCACTCGGCTCTACCGCCTCTGCTAGTGTGGCTAGCAAGTGCCTCTCGGCGACCGCAAGACGCGAGGCGTGGGTTCGGCTCGTGTATGATTCAGGGATCTTCACCCAGTATCGGTACGACCCGCTGTGCGGACTAGCAGCATTGATAAACCTTGAGTGGACGGACGAGTGGTGCAGGGATTGTAAGGATAAACGGCGGGCTGGGTGGTGTAAAATGCAAAAGAGTATTTGGGAGAAGATTGATGAGTATTTGAAGGAAGATTGACCAGCGGATCGGATGTTGTAGTAAGTTACCTCACTTGCAAGGTTTCTTGCTCCCCGACGACCCAAGGTTTCACTCAGATAAGAAGCATACCCCGCCATTTTATCTCACTGGAGTTCAATGACTCTGTACTGGAATACGCGTCAAAATAGAAAGCCGTTTGGGGTAAACGTTCAAGGCAGGCTAGGGTTGTTTGTGGGGCAGGTTCAGAAAGTTAGTATACGGTTTCATTTCATTGCACTTTATTGGTTGGCACTTCGTGACCCCATTCGTCGCCGTCATTCGCATGTGCTTTCGTCCCCAATCGTTTCAGAGTTATTTTTCAACCTCGAAGGATGATAGTTGTTCTAGATCAATTGCTGATAGTAGCGTTCCTCATCTAGTATAGATCTCCAGTCATCTGTACATACCACCGGACTTTCGAGATTTCCGGTTTCTGGACAATGGTCATGGATCAGTGAACGATCACGTGTCTGACAAATATCGCGTAAACATCAACATCTGAGGGCAATCTGGGGGTGCGCAACATCACAAAAATTGCTCAACTGAGAGATTACCCGATATGGACGGTAGGGTGGCGTAACATATGACCAAACAATTCCGCGTGATGTCATCAACACCTCGACGCGACATTTGAATAAAAGCAAGTATCTCAGAATGATGCCTTCCCCCTCACCATACTATCACCGCGACATTAAGTAGACGCTTCTTATATCTACATGGCATATCATAGACACTACAATATATAGATAA